>DWDT01005985.1:0-10021 GCA_018245595.1 Microceris scylla
TGTTCGACCCGGGAATCGAACCCGGGACCTCCCGATCGGCAGTCGCACATGCAACCAACACGACCAACGAGGCAGTTTCATCATACATCCCTTTAAATTATTTCGTACAACTCATACAATAGGTCGTAGTATACACGCGTCCTATTCAAGCGTACGATTCAGTCTTACCATTAAACTACAAGAAAGAAATTACTAACGAAGCTAGTGAAATTGCGAAGCTAACTTTTCACATTTACCCAAATAGCCGCGTTTAGCGTAATGACGGAAAACCCCGCGTAAGTTTAGCGACGACTTACGCCGCGCAACTTTTGTGTAATGACGAGTTATTCCGTCGTGCTTGCCGATGTAAGATTTTTATGACATGTTATTGTATTTCAAACCAAATAAATTACATATCGTGAAAAACTGCAGGCAAATGCTGGATTCGACAAGCCGAGAACAGGGTACGATGACGCTCATTGGGGAAGGCAGTGGACTGAGTAAGGTCCGGGGATTGTTGACTATGATGTAGCTACATACGAGTATTTGTACTTGGCAATATTGTGCACCCCACTTAGATTGTGCAATCTGGAACAAATCATGTCAGAATTTCTTCAAATTCTGCTTTGTTTTCGAAGAGTTTAGAGTTCAAACTCTTGATATATGTAAATCGCTTACTTCGCCAAGTTATAGACGTTTCTATAATTAACAACACATTTATTACATCGTATATAACATACTTCGCAATTAAGAACAATAAAATGTCAACATAGACAAAGTTCTAAGTTATTGCTATCAACCTATGAATTTTCCATAGTACTAGTCTAATTTTAAATTTTCCATGGTACTACATTTTTGCATAGTAATAACACAATTACAATTACAGCATGTGTCATTACGATTATAACATACATCATTGTTATGGAAGAAGTTAACGTGTTACATTTCACGATGAAATTGTTGGTACAGATTCAAAAACACAGAGTACAAAAGGTCGAAAAGAAACTGTTTTGAATGCTAGCTACCCGAACTTCATTAACTGGTTCAAGGTCAAACCTCAAAAAGCTTTACGCTTCCAAGTGGTTAAGGTGAAGCTCGACACCTAACCGATTTCAAACAGTAACGGCGTCAGAAATAGCAACATTGCATATGCATTAGCACGGCCTGGATTAAGTCGAATCTCATGCATAACACAGATTATATAATCCCTACTTATCTAGCGTACCGAATTGACTTATCCACCTAAGTATTGTATCCGTTTGAAGTGAATGAAATGAATCCGTACATTTTGCGGGAATGAGTTTTTTAAATCATCCGCTAACAGCTCAACGTGAGCTGTAATTATATTCCCACTACCGGTAATATAAGGTATACATGTATTATGCTTCAAGAATTCCCCAAAATTCTCTTTACTACAGTTCTAAGTAAAACATGCCTTAACAGTTTGCAAATGCTATTATATATTCAACGTTTGGTATCAATATCTCGTGTGGATACATTATCCACAGACGTCAACTGCCAATTCTAATAGGTCAGTCTTAAATGTAAAAGCTGTAGTAGATTGAGATATCATAATGAATGATAAGCACAATCAAAGGTGTATCTAAAAATATGAAGAAAGCATAGGAACTAGGTCAATTCAGAAGCAAAGGTCGCTATGTCAACGTTACAAAGCCCACTCAAAGAAAATATTCGTGTATATTTACATATGTAGTTGTTCAACTATAAATTCGAGATGTACGTACATCTTGTAAAGTATATTAATAAACTGTTATTTTTCAAATTTCAGACTTCCATTACCCTGGCTCCTGTATGGGCTCATCAACGGTGAACCAGTCCAGGTTAACTCGAAAGGCATGGTCTGCAGTATAGTACTCCTGTTCGCCATGCTGATCTTCGTCATTCTAAGCATCGCGTGCTTCAGGTGGAAGATGAACAAGGGGCTCGGGTTCACCATGTTCCTCCTCTACTTCGTCTTCGTCGCAGTGAGCTTGGGTCTGGAGTACGGGTACCTCCACTGTCCAAGCGAGTAAAGCTTCCAAATGTAGAGTAAGGCAATGGTTTGATAGTGTCAATGATACGGGTAACAATATAGACTTAAGGGTCACAGATTCAGAAACTGTATTGGAGTTTGTAATAATTTTAGACAATGATCGAAAAGCGGATGATTAAGCATCTGTAATGTACGATGCCTCACGCAATGTAGTATAAGAATAAGAAATAATCGGGACTAATGATCATGTAGAGGAACTAAACATTGCTAGTTAAGAAAACAAATAAATATACAATATAACCAAACGTATAGTAAGTATTGTAGATAATGTTTCATAAAATGAATCTCGTTTTTCAAACAGTAGCCGACGCAATATAAATATCAAATAATTATTAACAAATAATATAAGCCTTATTCTATACAGCAATAGTAGTGTAGAGATAGCAAAGTCAAAGTATAAAGAAGTTAACAACAATGAGGATGAATTAGTTGACTGCGATTAAAATGATAACTATATCTAAAAACGACAAGATGCTGGTATATTAATTTAGTAACAAAACAGTTCACAGATTTAAAGTAATTATCTTGATACCAATAATTGAAAGCTCTAATTTGATGATGAAAAGAAACTTTCATGAAGACAAGTGACGATTCTGGAATGACAAAACTTTATGAAAGGGCACAGTCAAAATATGTACAAAAAGTCTTTGACGTTGCTATCTCATTATTATAATATTAGCTGCCATCATTTTGCCAATTTTATTGTTAGCAGTTATTCGCCTTGATACCTACTCGTATTATCCATAAAAATGAAGGCCACGAGAAAGCTGGAAAAGTTATAAAATGTGTTGAAATAAGAAATTGAAGTATAGAATCGTTTAATGTTTCGACAATTACGAACATTTTAACTGTCGAACGTCAACTTTAAGCACGAATGTATGAAAACTATAATATTGCTCAATAAAATCCAGACATTATTAGTACGTTTTGTTTTTTTGAGTGTTCGTTTAATTTTAAATGACAGGCAAACAATTGGCGCAGTATATGTATGGGAAGAGAACGAGGAACATTTTATATATGAAATAATACACTAAGATATACAACATGAACGCAATAAAAAGCTGTGAATGGAAATTTATTTACCTCAAAAGAAATGTTTGGCAAAGACAGACTTTTTATAAGTATAATATTAAAATGATGTGACGTAGCCATCAATAGAGAGACTGTAGACGTTTATATGAATGTTAGTGATAATAAATTTGATGGCGCTTATGATAATATTTTTGGGCAAATTAGTTTTGATGTCGTGTATAATGCTTGGATGTTGTCTCGATTAGTTCATTTATACATTCCTTTTGTAAATAAGTTTTGTTATTGTGTAACACGTACAGATATTAGTAAAGAGTTACGTCTTCGTGTTCATATTATTTAAAGAGTCTTGTGACTCGGTCCATGTGTTGATGATTTCGATTTGATTGTATAGTGAATCGATGTGAGTGATAAAGCGTCAATATTTTATTTCTTAAAGACAATAATATCATAGTAATCTACATGACTAATATGAATGCCTTAGTCCTGACTGAATATAAAAATATAAATGCTGAAACGATCAGCGAACAGAAGGTAATCGAAATAATAATAAAAATAATGAAAAAGTATAACAAAATTGTGTACAATAAGAAATACAATATTGATGCGTTAATTGTTGTCTCTGCACAAAATACTAGATAAAACTGTGTAAATACACAAATAGGGGATGGTGGTGTCGACGGAGCGGGGCAAATGCGGCTAAAATACTTAATTAAAAGCTAATGTCATACCATATAATGTGCCTAAGAGTTCTTACGAGCTCAAAGAATGTTAGCATCGATATATTTAAAGTAATACAAAACGGAATTTTACACAATAAATATGTTGTAAAATTAAAAGTGCACATGTGTCCCGCTCTTCCTCGTAATGTAGTTAGATTTACACTGTCCCTATATCGTTTGACTAAAGATGTTCGTTTTCACCAGATCTCTTACCTCCGAATCCTACAGTTGAAGCTCTTGAGTACTTTCTTTCAATTCTATGGTAAACGACATCGTATTCCAGTATAGACACGGTTTATTGTGGCACGGTATACTTCGTCTGAACTTACTAATTTAGGAAACCAAAGACGAACGTCTCGTAAGCCGTCCGTAGGATCCTCGTCTAAGTTCCCCGCAGTCGCTTACAGTGTGCACTCGTCACTCGACGGTCGAGCGACCACTAACATAATGAATGTTTTTAATAAATTTTTGTAAACTCAATTGTTGAAATCCCACAAAGTTTTATATTGATAACCCGCCTATTTGACATAGCAATAAATAGACTAGAATAGATAGTTAAATATTTATATCGTTAAGCTTTAACTCTCAAATCAGACCATTGTGACGCTCAAACGATAGTATGTTTATCATCGAACGTATCTATCTTATAAACATAATCGTTATATATAAATGCGCACAAATATCCCACGATGAAGTAGAATTCGCTTTAGACAAAGCTATATTGGACAACTCGGATATCTTATGTGATATAGATGGGCAAGTGAAGGTTGCACAAAACTTTCAAAATTATAATAAGACAACAGCAAATGGGACAAAATGTGACATATCGATAGTAACAGAAAAATCGATTAGATATACTGTGATAAGAGCATGCTTATGATGTATACTTAAAACGTTAAAGAGCCACATCTGTTCGGATCGCAACATGTATATAATACTCTAAGATTGACTTTGATAATAGCCTTCTGTAGATCGCTTAGCGTGCCACTTCTGATCAAACAGTTTCATCTACGAAATTCCTCTGTCCTTCATGTTTCGAATCAAATTCTTCTATACGTTCGTTATCTTCTTCTTCTTCTTCTTCTCCTTCATTACTAATTATCTCTATAAAATCAGGACGATAAAGAAAAGCGAAACTGTAAGATCTTTACGTGGCCAGTCTATGAAATTAATCTAAGGTTCGAACGAATTTTTCTCTGTCTCAATTAAACTTTCTTTAAGGTTCGGTGATATGATATGATATCTAGAGTGATGTAGAGATGCTGTAATACGTATGTACGTAGTATCTCGGCTAGAGCACTACTGGGAAGCACAAAATACGAACGTACATACGTAAACAACTATCGTAATGTCTAAACGCTACACGATTTAAAATGCTATAAAGATCTATTATAACACACTAGTCTTTTATCTATCTCTTGAAAAATATTTACCTAAGTAGAGTCTGTAATTTTATCATCCTCCCATTGTCTCTAGTTATTCAAGTAACGGATAGTGATTTGTTGTGACAGCGGTGTCTTGTAAATTTTAACCAGATATATTGAAATTTTCACATGGCGCGGAGCTCCCACCTCATCATGAGTAGTCACATCAACGGTTGCATTTGTTCAGTACCAAACAGCACAAAGCGATTTAGTCCTCATTGTACTTCATAACATGTTATTATCATTAATAATAATAATAGAGACTATAAGAGTTATTACGATATTACATTCAGTATGGCTACAGTTTGATATCTTTTAACACATACATACAACATACGTACAATACATGAATAACTTTATAACTTCTTCGTAGTGTAAGACTAGGCTTAAAATATGGTAAATGGAAAAAAAATTAAAAAATGTTAATTATATTATGACAACATAAATCGAAATATGATATCCAGGTAGAGTTGTTACTAGTGTGATGGTTTTTATATAAAAAACGATGGGAAAAAGATTAATGAATATAAAAAAAAAATATTCCGCACTGTTTTCTTGGTGACGAGTGCTTGTTGCGAACACCATAGTGTAATTTCGTGTACTGGATAAGATCTAGTTGGATATTCTCCCTACCTTGTACTCCGAAGGTACTCGGCCGCTGAGAAAATGGTGTGTTTAGCGATCCATATATTTGTAGCTGACACATCTCGATTTCGAGACCGTACACGATTTTTTACATTGGTCTTTATAATACTGCGTTATCTTTATAATTTGTATGTTATTATTATCTGTTGTTATTTTCTTATTGTTACCGTCAGTAATTTCTTATATAATTATGCAACTGCGCTGCTTAAACAAACTTAAGCTTTTAATTTTTTTTGTCACACTTAAAAAAATAGTCATGATTCAATCTAAAAGAAAAAGTATGAAACGCTGATAGTAATAAAGTGAATATTATTTACTCCGATTGTTGTCCTGTAATGGGAATTAATAAATGTAGTAACAAAAATATAAATTACAATATTTAAAAGTCGTTCAAGTCGGATTTTGACTTAAAGTAATCCTCAGACAATATTGGAAAGGAATTTTTAAGATAATATGAATAATATTAAATACCTGATTACATGTATATGTATAGTTTATTTACCAAGTTTTATATAATTTGAAAATTATATTGAAAAAAATTTCAAAACTCGAACTCGAGATGCCAGCGTAGATTGTTAATAGTGATATTATTAAATAAGTGAAAATATTAAACAATGTTATTAATTTTAACGACGTAGCTAAGTTTTAGGGATTTTCAAAATGTAACAATAAAGATGGTTGGGGCTCGAGTAGTTTGCTTTAGTGGTGATATACATACATTGTTGTAATCTGGAATAATTCCAACAGTATTATAAGTTGTAAGTGTGTCATTATTTCTAATGTTTTCCATGTTAATGAAATCTGGAACCGTAAAGTTTATTTTACACAAATATATTTCTGAAAAGTAAAACTTTTAATCATCAGTTACTGGTGACCACAGATACAATTATTGTGTCTTCATCAATACTGAGAAGAATCAATTGTAAATTTTCATTATTTAAATCTGTTTATGTCAAAATACATTACTTAATCTTTGTTATAATTTACGTACCTACACGAAAAAAATAATGTATTAGAGGTCACATTTAGTGTTTCCTAAAACGTTTCAGATTTCATTAACAATTAATACGATGGAGGGTAAATTTGTTAGAATATTACATTAAAATATTACATTGCAATATTGTTAACATTATAACACGACGAACTTCAACGAATGCGACAGGAATAATAGACACAAGATTTTCCATTAGATGAAAATTTATTGTATATTTTCAGAGTTATTGGAGAAAAGTAAATATTTTTCTATTTTATTGTACATTAAATATTTAGATGATGTTTGTGTAATAGATTATGGTATTTTTCCGTGTGATCATATCGTGTTTTTCATTAGACAAGAGTACAATAAATTTAATGCTAAAGTTTATATAAATAGTTGTATAAAATAATTTCTCTTTCAATATCTTGATGTGAAGGCATTAAACATTATTTCGGCTTATTTCTCGAGGACATTTGAACTTTCTTGTCTTATCTGTACAATATTGAATTTACGTCGTTTGTATAGATTATGCAATTACTAGTTTAGTGTTTCTAATTTTTTTATATTTCCGTTGTGTTATGATTGTGCTATGAAGATGACCCAAATTATTATGTGTAATACAGAATAGAAAATGACATGCTGATAATGCTGAGATTTACCATGTGAGGTAAATTTCATTAATGTATTATTATCGAAGAAAATTAAACGTAACGAATTGAAACTTTTATTAATTCAAATGTTGGTGAATAAAAATTTTAAAAAAATATGTCAATAGAATTTAAAAGTGGTGAATCCAAAAAATGTATTATACTCGTAAATGTCACTAATTTTTTCATTATAGTGATTATAGCTCCACGATCTGTACCAAAGGCTGCGATAGAACGAAGCCTACGTATCATTGCTTTGACATACTGCTGAACAATTCTAAATCAAAAGATAACGGCATAATTATCGTTATCAGAGCCAGAGCCAGTGCAGTAATTTATTAGAGGTAGTGATGTAACATAATAATGTCTATCAAAAGTGTCATCTTCATAGCAGTGAAAAAGTAATGTTGGGAACATTAAGGATATCTAGTTCTTCCCATTAGATGTTTCGAATCTATCAAATGTATCTCTCCAAATGAATTTATGAAGTAACCAAATATCAAGTAGGATAATAATCGTTTAGAAAATAAGTTTACCTTCCATCGACGATCCACGACGTACTGTGTCAGAAGTGTTTAAGAGTTTTCGAGCAATGAATCACAGGAAATACTCGTACATTCCAATATTCATCAGACAACTGTACTCATACAAAGAATATCAGATCAGTAACAAATTTAGGGCATCCTTGTCTTATTTGGAGCGACTTATGTTTTAATGTGTGTCTAAATCCCACACATTTGAAACTGAAAAACAGGAATACCAGCAATGTTCCTTACAAGCAGAAATAGATAGAAGTTACCAGAAGTTTATTGCACAAAAAATGTATTGGACAATTGAAATTGTATTGTACATGCAGGACGCTCATTAAGATATATTGTAAAGAAATATTTTGCAAAACATGTTTCATGTACTTTTATGGCAAATGTTTTGTTATTAAATTTAAATAGTAATTTCTTTCATATCTAAATTGTACATTATTATATTTTAAAATGATTGTAACTGTTTGATTCAAAATGGCGTACAATGTATTGTATTGTACAGTAGTATTGTTGTTTGAATAATGTAAAGTAGGTAAGCATTTTGAAAGCAAATTCACCTTACTTTTTGAAGTTTGATTGATTGTCTTAGCCATACAGTACAATATTCCGGCACATTGCACTTCTGACGCGGCACGTCGCGTGTTTCCTTGTACTATCTATCAACGTTGTCCTTATCAAAGCTTTTATTGATTGTTAAATATTGTGATAGGTTTAAATTATAGCTGGCAGATGTTTATAATATATTCGTTTTTATATAGTTAAATAATTTTTGCGTGTACACGAGCAGCGGCGGACGTCGCCCGTCGACCGTATTATGAAAAATTACAATAAAAAATATAAAATAGTGAGTTACATTGTGTATTTATTTTGTACGTCTTCTTTGATTTAAGCCTCCCATTATAGAGGATCAGGGCTCCAGCGCTACTACCTCAATCTAATTTGAGAAATTATAAATCTTAAAAATTTTAATGTTACTCGTTATAACTATGATGTAATATATTCAAGAAACATACGTGTTATAATTTTTTGGTTCCTTTTTATTATTCCACTGTTGGAAAAAAAAATCATATTACAAACCAAATCCATAACATTCGGTGAAACGATAGTAGTAAGAAAAAGATTAAAAATTAAAGAAATGATGATGATATCCTTTTAAGAAACAAATATTTTTCATTCGTTACTTATGTTCCTTTATAACTTTCCGGCGCGTTCAAAACAACCTTATCTTTTAAAACCGTATTTTAAAACAATAATTACAAATTCCATTCCTGGTTATATTCAATTTTATTTTCACCACAACTTGTGGTCCAAAACACATAAAGAAGGCTGAGTAACAAGAGAAACGAAAATAATGAGGAGATACAATTAAAAAGTTTTATTTGCAGGAAAATTGAAAACGATCAATGTGGACAGAGAAAGTTATGTACTTGATACAAAAATGTACATCAATAAACACACAGACATTATAATATCTTACGATATATGCGAGGCGTTCCGACCAGATTCAGAAGGTCCAGAACACATAAAAGTGAAACTTTTTACGAAAGGCCAAGATATAGCGGTAAGTATTTTATTATATAACCCCGTAACGCTCCCACGACGTAGGCAGAGATTATAAAGTGCAAATTGTCTCTTATCCGCACAGACTTGACAAACGTGATTTTTTGTGTTAATTAATAATTGTTAATGACTTTTCGACTTAATTAATAAATTAATAATTGTTAGCAAAAAGTTATTACATAGTAATTAATTGTTGAACAAATACATCTTAAAACACAATGGCCGAACAAAAGATCTACTACAATATGTAAGAACATTAAAATGCATTTCTGTATTAATACAAAAATAAATCCAAATCTCTGTACCTGTGACATTTAAAAATAATGTTTATGTTTTATATTTCTATAAACTACGTGACAAAATCCGAAATGGTGAAATCCGTAGACGAACCAAGGTCACCGACATAGCTCTCAAAATTAGTAAGTTGAAGTGGCAATGGGCAGGCCA
>DWDT01005986.1:0-10020 GCA_018245595.1 Microceris scylla
AGGAGGCCTATGTCCAGCAGTGGACTGAAACAGGCCGGTGATGATGATGATGATGATGATGATGATGATATGAAATTAAAATGTATTATATGATTTTACCATTTGTGTGATAATTGTACTGCTATAACATTATCAAAGCTAACTAGAATATGAAGCACCAGAAGAACTTAAACTTTTATTCGTCTGGACTGGAAAAAATGTACGAATGAAAGAAATAATTAATATTGTAAGACAATTGTTGATAAAGGTGGATATGTTGATACCTTGTTTGGGTGTCAGAGCATGCTGTTCTAAAAGCAAGTCCAGGGCTTCATAACAGGCACAGTCCGCTCGTAGCGCTGACGTTAGGGCTTCAGCGGCGGCCTCACGTCTCTCCAGTAATGAAAGGGCTCGTGCTTGCCATACTAGAACACCAGCTAAAGCTCGCTAAAATATCAAATAGGTAATTGATATGGATCATAAAATGAAGTCACAAAACTAATTATTCTAATCAAATGAGAAAGTTACTTACTTAAGAAATATATGCACTACTGTTATAAAATCTACATGCTCTAATTGAGCAATAGGTAATTAGAACTCAAAAAAATCATAACATTATAAAGACTGTTACTGACTGATTTTAATTCTCCTTGGGTCAGTAACTTGACTTCATTCAGTTAACAAAAATATTAAACATCTTTGGTCACATTTAAAACAAATATGCAAAGAATTAACTCCAAATTTATGTCTCACATTATGTGTTTGATCCATATTTCTAGGTTCCATGAGACTGGGGTCACACTCATCCAGCAGGTTGAGTGCTGTGGAAGGCTCCTTGGCTGCTATGTGTGCTCTCATCGCTACTCCCAGACATAACAGATGCCTTCTGAAATGATGACCAAACATTATTGTGATTGATAATAAAATATCATGCTCAGGAGTTGAAGCTATGATGTAGGCATATCTAATTTTATAAATAGTAATATTTGCCTTACTACATCTAATATTGCCAATAATCTTAAGATGGGTATTATGAAATTGTGTTTTATCACAATAAACAAACACTTCCCCAGTTGCCTTTCAAACACAATAATGAATTAAATTTTTTTCTTTTCATAAAAGTCATGAATTGTTATTGATTGAAAAGAATCACACACATACTCATGTAATCCTCTAGATGTTACAGCATGTGCTGCTCGGTGCAGTTCTCCTCTAGCGAGCATGGCACTAGCAAGGAGCCAGATGTCATCTCCACTTGCAGTGGCTGTTCCACATGATGCTGCAGCCGCATCTGCCCAGAAAAAGGCACTTGTCCATTGGCCCTAGAACAGAAGAAAATATATTAATCACAAAGCAGCCACTATCTATCTCTAGTTTTGTAACTACAAGACAAACAAAGAAACAAGACTTACGTCTTGTTTCTTCTTTTCTATAGTGGTAGGATATGAGGGTGAGGTTAGATAGTGTTAAGTGAACTTAATTAAAGTAACTGTTTGAAACACTATTATATGTATGATATTGACGCTAGCCAATAACAGTGTTATTATGAAGCAACAGCATTGACAGACGATAAGAATATATTCAATCACCAATTCAGTGTACTGTTTTACTAAAGACCGCATAAAGTCGACATTTAGACCGCTGCCACCGCTTCTACCGGCAGAATCCGTTTTGGACATGGCATAAAATACATTTATTACACTCTATTAAGACTTGAATAAATAAACGCGTTTATTAATTGTCATTTACAAAAATACTTCTCTAATGGATTACTAGATTTAAAAACAGTAATCTTTTGTTTACCCCGCGGTCCCTTACTTTTGACACATTTGATCTTTATGACAGCTTTGACAGAGATGACAACTTTGTACAAGAATATAGATACAACCTTACGGCTCCACCCCACTTGAAAAAAATAGATTTTAATAAACATTTAGCAAACTACAGCATCCATACTAATGTTATAAATTCGAAAGTAACTCTGTCTGTCTGTCTGTCTGCTACGCTTCCACGGTTAAACCACTGCACCGATATTGATAAAATTTGGCATAGACATAAATAAGACGTTGAGAAAGGACATCTCATTCCCACGGGAATATCTCATTCCCACGGGAAACATAGTTAATTGGAAGAAAGCGTATCGTACATGAAAGCTTTAGGATAACCCTAAATATACCTTAAAGTTTATTAGAGGTTGCATGTCACTAATGAAAATAACATGAAGCCAAATTTATTTCAATTATTTTACGTCCAGCGGAGCGGGCGGGTATCAGAGCTAGTTTACGCACGTAGTCAGCTACTATGCATTTATCGTACAAATTGTTTTTATTTCATAACATTATAGAGCAAGAGCCCGTGAACCCCAGACCTTCGTTATTTTATATAAGCTGAAAGTTTGTCAGCGCATGCTCCCAACACAGGTAAGAACGATGGGCCATTGGGAAGTTTGGGTTACCGTGACCTTAGCAGGTAAACGGTACTAAAGGTATGTAAAATACCGATCTAATTTCATCAAATAATAAAGTGAGATTTTTGATATTACCTTCAGAAAATTATTAAAAATAACATTATTCATTGCCAGACACATAACATCGTGGCAATCCCTTGCCAGACACCCTTAATGTTCATGAAATTATAATTTTATTTACATTATAATATACAGCAGATTTTTATATACAATACTTGAGTAATAAGTAAATAATATTTTCTCGTTAGCCAGACATTTTTGATAGTTCCAACCCCTTGCCAGACAAGCATGTAGGGTAGCTGTAGGAACGAGTGCGAGGCAGTATATACATGGGTGAGTGCGAGTGAGATGGCGAGTTGAGTCAACCGCGATCCCTCGCTAGTGCACAGTTGTTATTTCTATTACGCAACGCATGTGTTGTTTAGTACTCAGCACATGTTTACATCAGCTAAAATAATATTATATACTATCTTCAGTATTATTAATTTAAATAAATAATTAATATGCATTGTTAATTAACAACTTAAAAGGTTTCGAATATTACAGAATTTAGAGTAAATTCAATATTTATTGGTGTATGATACGTAAAATAGAAGCTTAAAATTTGTCTATGTGACCTTTTAATAAAAGTGATTGTGTGATAAAAGACAAATCATGGGTGAAACATTAATTTGTGTTATTTGCAATAAAAGTAGTGGCAAAGTAACATTATTTTCTGACGAGACATTGAAAAAATGTGAATTAATTTTAAAATTACGAAAAAAACATAACCTTAAATATAGTGACATCATTCTTCCACGTGAATATACAGAGGGTGGTTATCACAGGGAATGTTACAAATCATTCACAGGACTAATGAAAAAATATTTTACCTCAGAACCTACCTCATCGCATTTGGCTGAGTCAACTGTATCAAACCTACCTTCAGCTTCTCAATCAACAGAACTTCAACCCTCCCAGGTAGCTGTGGATGTTAGTGAACTTGAAGAAGGGAGTGAAAATGCTAATGCAACCACTGACGTAAATAGTTCATTTCAAAGTGATACCAATGTTGATATGAATAAAAATATGTGTTTATTTTGCAATAAAAAAAAGAAACAAGTGAGATCAAAAATGCTTTCCCTCCATGAAGGTGATAAAAATCAATTTCAGTCTCTTATAATGTCTAGCATCGAAAATCAAGGACAGTGTAATGAATTATTAAGTAAATTGGAAAGTATTGTAGGTCCGAAAATATACTATCATACTGTATGCAGGATTCAGTTTAATAATAAAATATCTTCGTCGGCGAAAATATCTGTTAAAACTAATTGGCATCATCATCGAGAGTACCACCAAAAAGCGTTTAATGAAATTAGTAGCATCATAGAACAAGATATTATTAACAACAGGCGTTGCCATTTATTGATTCATTTACATGAATTGTATACTGATTCGTTAGAGAGAATTTATGCAAAGAATTCCGTCGAAATGAATACTACTTTTACTGCACATCACCTAGAAAAAAAAATTGATAAGCAGTTTTCCAAAGATATCAAATTCTTTAAAATCCGGAATAAAAAAATTATAGCACCGAAGTATATGAAGACCATTGACGAAACAATATTGGACAACTTAAAATCAAAAAATATTTTACAAAAAGCAGAATTAATCTTACGCCGAAGAAGAAAATGACCTCGACATCGAATGGAGCAACAGTGACGAAGAAAATGATAATATTGATGATGATAATGCATTTAATAAAATGTATTAAGAGGTGTAAGGGGTTCCAACCACCGTCTCAGGAACCCAAGCCAACCTCATCTGCACGTGGTACACCCTGCGATAACAGACGAGGCTCTAGTGACCGGCTGATTGCGGTATAGCGTAGCCTAAATAGGCACGGCTAAATGCCCTGGCTGCCGACGGACAGCAGCGTCGGCGGTGCGAAAAACCGTGCCCTGCGATCTCCAAACCGCATGCCCAGCGTGAAGATTATGAGTATAAACCCCCTTTTAAGGGAGGCCTATGTTCAGCATTGTACTAAGATAGGCTGATGATGATGATGATGATGAATATGTATTGTCTTTTATACAAAATAAAGATATGAAATGTCATCAATTTATTTTTTTATCCCCTATAATAACTTCTATTGTTATTAACCTATTTTTAATTAAATCTTGAAGAGGCATTTTATTTGAATTTTTTTTAAACCTATTAATGACAGAATAAATAACAATTTTGAACAATTTAAGGTAGTTGTAGCATCGAATATTTTTGCTTAAGACGTTTTTAAAATTTACATAGATTATCAGTAATATAAATCTGCGCCAAAAAGTTTATATGCGTAAGTCATTCTGATCACGAATCTCTTCATAAGATTTACAACATTTGTCTGGCAGAGGGTTGGAACTATCAAAAACGTCTGGCTAATAAGGAAATATCATTTACATATTACCCAAGTATTATATATAGAAATCAGTTTTTTTACTATAAAGTAAATAAAATTATAATTTCATGAATATTACGGGTGTCTGGCAAGGGATTGCCACGATGTTAAGTGTCTGGCAATGAATAACGTGATTTTTAATAATTTTCACTTTATTATTTGATGAAATTAGATCGGTATTTTACACAACTTTAGTATTTCCTAATGGCCCATCCATACCAAACTTCATAATGGCCCATCGTTCTTACTTGTGTTGTGAGCATACGCTAACAAACTTTCAGCTTTTATAAAATAACGAAGGTCTGGGGTTCACGGCTCTTAGTAAAAGAACATAATTATATGATGGTTCTATTATTGGTATCTAATATTTGATGGTTCGGGTTTTAAATCTGAATGAGGATCACAGATTCCTTAGAGTTATAGATTTTCAGTGAATATTATATTAACAACTAACCCGTCGTCCTCCTACCAAATGGTCTGACGATCTGAAGAAGACAGCGGGAAGCTGCCGGCGTTTTTGGACCTCCTGAATCCAGATTCAGAAGGCGCAAAACCGGAAGGAATGGTGCCGATTAGAGAAGGCCTATGTCCAGCTATGGACATCTTGAGACTAACGACGATGAACTAACCCGAATAGCTACTTTGGTAACTATTTGGGCTACAATTTTTATAGTCTTGAGTATAAAATTTGTTTTCACTTGTAATAAGTATCTTGCGCACAACTTTTGAGATTTCTAACAGTAAGTCAGTAATTGACCGATTTGGCCAAGGTAGATGAGCTTTGGTCGTCGCCCTCTGTACATACTTCTATTAATATTCCTGTTTTATATCTGTTTCATCAGTCATTCTAAATGTCCAAATTATCGCAGCATACCATTTCTCATTTTACCTTACCATAATACTCTGTCGTACAAAGCATCTTTCCTACCTCCATATTACGAACCCAGTCAGCGAGTAGCTTTGAATCATACATTATTAGTCACGAAACGTCTCGAAGTGTATTATTTGAAGTGGCATTATTATGACAGGATATAAAATATTGCTTAATAACTTGAACTTTAAGAAGTAGTAATCAAAAATGATGCAATATATGGCGATTATGAAGTGAATAATCAATTGTTTGACATACTCATGAACTTATACCTACGTTGCATTGTTTGCACTATATATGTGTTCGTCTTGTACAACCAATCAACTTTTGCGTCCCCAATATGATCATGATAGGTATAACCTATTATATACAAATAAACGGTCCCTTATCTAATTTTACTTTATTACTGTTTCGGCCGCTAGATAACAACGCACATGTCTATTTGATAGTGAATCGTTTTCGCAATTTATTAAGTAGCACTGTTTTGAATTTATAGATGAAAAGTTTATTATAACATTTAAAAAGTGATATGAACACAAAAAATTCACATACCAACCCGTAAGTATATTTTGTGTTTATATGGCATGGTAATAAATGTCTCTGTAATATTTACATAAAATACACAATGTAATGTTTAAAAGTTACACAATGTAATGTTTAATGGTGTAGAAATAATAGAGCATGATGGCGGCATTATGATTCGTTAATACATACAAATAAAATAGAAATTTTAATTGTTTAAAGGTTTAGGATTTAATTTATGCGGTTTAGGATTTGTAGTCAGGTTGTAGAGTGGTTGTAGGTTCCTCAGAGTGTAGACTGACTAACCCGATAGTATTTGCAACTCAATATTTTCTAAATATATTGTTATGTTATATTCATCGAGATACTTTTTCTGTTACACGGATATATAAAAGTAATAAGTGTAACAGCTGTAGTCTAATCTAGTCTTTGATAGCGTAAATAGACATAATATTTTTTAACAATATCTAGACATTGCAAAAGCAAAATAAGTAGTGAACTTACAATACTTCGAAAATTTATTATATTTTATTGTAGATGTTTTAAATGTAATTGTTTATTACAAGAAATAATTTGTTTAAGTTAGATAAGCAAATTGAATACAGATGTTACAAAAATAGGTGTTACTACAGGTGTTACTACAGGTGTTACTACAGGTGTTACTACAGGTGTTACTACAGGTGTTACAAAAACATACTGTAAATAAGAATTTATTACCCATTGTAAGCACTTTTCAACCTTCGTTGGTTCAAAAATTGTACGTATTTCTAATAAATAAATATGTATGGTAGAAAGAAAGGAATTCAAAATACGTTCAATTGTATTGAAAAAAACTAAAGATGTCATAGTCGTGACATTATAAATTGTCCAGTAGATTAGGGTAGAGATAAAGCAATATATCGATATAAATGATATCGATATTTTTAGATTATATCTATATAGGTCTAGTAAAAACTATCGATATTTCGTTACTACCCTTCGATTTTACGCTTAGGTAGTGATTGGCTTAGATACTGTTTATGGGGGAAAAAAAGGCCGGTTGCTCGTTATGTATAGTAAAAGGAAGAAAAAAAAAGGTCGTTTGTTTGTTGGGTCGTATTCACAAACTCCAAAGAGCTATGTATAATAAGGCAGTTGAAAAAATATCGAATTTGATATACAAAAATATATATCAAATATTGAAAAAAAATGGACGATATATATAGATTATTTTTTTTTATGTATCGTAATTTTTCAATATCGATATGTTTTGCCCATCCCTAAACTAGAGCTGTTGATAAAACACTGGCATATATAATATGACTGGTTATTTTGACAATAAACATAAACGAAAAACACTATCAATAATACGGAAGGTATGTAATAATTTCATAGAACAGCTGGATAGTTTCGGATTAGTATTAGTACCTATGTTTTTACTTTGAACATAAAAGTTTTTGGGCTTTCTCTATTTTAAAGGTAGTTACGAGATTTTCTTTTTCAGATTTTCTGATAACGCTGGCGATGAGGCAGTGATTACTGTTGATATGTCAAACCATGTCCTTGTTGACTCCCTAACGGCTATCGCGCAGTCATCGATACCGCCAGACTTAATCATGTAATTTCTTTTAAACATTTAGTAGTCTGATGATATCTTTTTTATTGTATTAACCTATTTTGGTACACTATTTTGTGTATTGGCTTAGATGCTATATAAAAAATCGATGTATATTAAAAATATACCCTTCTTTCTTTCAACGTTCGAATTTCAATATTCTTTAATCAATTTTGTCTTACAATTTAATCTTATCATGCCAACGAAATATTGTAGTCAGCTTGAAACTACTTAATCTAACAACTGGGCAAATAAATCTTCTGGTAATAACTTTAACTCAATAGTATTTTGCTAACTTATGGAGGAGCTTTCATTAATTCAATGTTATTGGCAGGTCTGCTGGCAACATAGAAGAAGAAGAATCCAATAAGCTGACCTTGGCTTATGAGAACTTGTATGAACTCCCTAAAGCCATTGTTGACAGGTTTGCAGACCACATTAGATATTTGGATATCAGCCACAATAAAATCACGTAAGTATTTCTAACTCCCTGAAGTCTCTAAGACCTGGGTGTGTATGAAGAGTAATGAAATTTCTTTGAAAAATAAATTTGTAGTTTTTTATTGGTGGAATATTATGAATAGGTGGAATAGAATAACATGTTACATATCTTTAATACATGGTTTTTTGTTTTTTAATTTTTCAATGATTTTAATATATTTAAATGAAATTTTTAGGGTATTGTAAACAAGTTGATACAAGTATTTTTTACTATGTGTGAAGATGCGGTTGGTGTCTTAGGGTGTGGTAGATTTTGAAATAAAAAAAATTGAGGACTTTAACGCAAGCATGACACAAACATGATTGGTAGAAATTATCTATATGCGTCAAGTCCATGTATAAAATAATAAAGGCTACATAAATAAGTGAATTAATAAAGTTGTAATATCCAAACTTTTTAAGATGTTTTAAATGTTTTTATTCATATTTTCAGCAACCTCGATGTTCTGGTACATTTCAAGCACCTCACATCACTCATAGCTGACAATAACCCTGTAACGGAAAATAGTTGTCTTCCTCCTCTGCCAAAATTAGAATTATTGTGGTAAGTATTTGAAGATTTTTTTAATTTTTCATATTGTTTATAGTCCTCCTCTCATATACCTGTGACCAACATTGAGTCAGGAACACCATTCTATTATATCATAGACATACTTTTTTTTGTCTCTGTTCATAATTTTTTTTGGCAACTGGTATGAACAAACAATTCTCTTTCTCTTGTACTAAATTTTCTTGACTGCTTCGTTGGTCGAGTGGTTGCAAGTGTGACTGCCGATCGGGAGGTTTTGGGTTCAGATCCTGGGTTGGTACTATTAAATTTTTGTAATTTAGAATTTCTAGTAGTGACTTGGAGTCTGGATGTGTGCTTGGTGTATGGCAATAGGTTCACCAGCTACTTTATTGTGAGCTTAAATGTAACAGGTGAAACATGGGGTGTACTACACTCCTCTGCCTACCCCTTTGGGGATTACAGGTGTGACGTTATGATAAAAATTTTGTGTAAGAAAATGTGATGATTACAAAACACCTAGATGAATTGCACAGTGATATGATAAAGTTGGGAATGAATATCTGGTGACAATAAAGCTGAAATACCTGAGAAAAGTATATAAAATAGCTTTTAACTTCATTCTGTGAAAATTCATTGGTGTGGGCATAGGAAGATAGACAAGGTTTGTTAATTAATATTGATTTTCAGGTTAAACCATTGTAAAATATCATCATTGTACCCATGGATTGGTAAGCTTAAGGAATCCTGTCCCAATTTGCAGATTTTGAGCCTAATGGGCAACCCAGCAGCACCTAGCTTATTTAATGGTGGAACATTTTATGAATACTTGCAATACAGGTTTGTTTTTGTGTTTATATTAGATGACTAGTTAACATATAGTGATTTAAAGTCACTCATGACTTTTTTAATGTCAAGGTCACTAATGTTTCCATATCCAAACAAAATCACTAGTCTAATTTTTCAGATCATTTAATGTTGTGTGCTGATATTCATGTCTTTTTGTCTAGTTATTTACAATGATTATATTATTTAATAATATTAATTGTCTAGTTATTTACAATGATTATATTATTTAATAATAAGCTATCCATTGTTTTTCACTCTCTAGGATAAGCCTTTGTGCACTTTGGGATTGGTGGTCCAGTGA
>DWDT01005987.1:0-10019 GCA_018245595.1 Microceris scylla
ATTTTTTCCCAACTTAAATAAAGAAGTCAACTTCTGATATGTATTCATAAAAACCAGCTTTTAAATACATTCCAAAGGATACTCTTCTATACATTCAATTTCTTATTATTATATTGTGTCACTAAAGCATAAAATGAAACGTTATGTTACATAAACATTACGGAAAACAATCCAGTTGCCACCACGGGTATCACAGGGCATATATATACATATATACATACATACATATATGTATACATAGTTCAAAACGTACGTGTATCCATATACTGACAAATAAGTGTACACTAATTATGTTGTTTATGACGTCACGTCTTGTTAGTATCACCTTTTCATAAACATAATGGTAAACCAAATATACATAATAAAGTAAGTATATAATGCTAAATGTATATATGTATACAACTTGAGACACAGATACATACTGATTATAATTATGATTTATTACTTTAGTTCTGCATTATCATTCTAACAAGCATTCAAAGTGTAATAAAAATCTATATTTTTTATACATTTAAAACATATTTGTCAACAAGTGCTTAGAAGCAGATAAAATAAGATTAAAAGCAAACAATACAAGATTAATATATATTTATATCATTTCTATATTATCACGCTAGGGCCTATGGGGAGGGGGTTTAGGCCCTGAACATGTGACACATAACATAATTATTTTACATTCATCACATACTTTAAGGCATACGCCATTTCATTGATTTCTGACTAACTTATATATTGACTTAACTAATATTTTGCTTCTTACAAATGATTAAGAACCTACAACATTTTCAAAATAAGTATTAACATGGTACATGGCGCTTTGTAATTGCAAAATAACGCATGTAAACGTGACCTTAGGATTTTATCTATTCTAATTTGAATATTTAAAAATTATATTACAGAATAAAAAAACTTACCTTAGGCCAAAACCAATCGATATAGTCTCAACTTGCTGAGTATATTGAAATAATACTTATATAATAATAATAATGTAATAAAATACTTACATAATAATAATATTTAAAAACGCGAAGTACTTTGACAGAACAATAAAAAATAAATTCTTAAAATATAATTTAGACCACCATAATAATGTTGTCATTATTTCCATTCTACGTAAGAAATGTATCATAATTATTAAATTACAATTAAAACACTATACATATATAATATTCATAAATAATTATGCATTTACATATATTTATAAATATGTCTAAGAAATATACATAGGCTTAATATGATTAAATGTAGTAAATTCAATCAGTTTTATTTCGACTCTCATAATTACTGATTTATGAAAAAATGATATATTTAATAAAATGTAGGTAATAAGGCTTGTTATTGAACACAAACGATTATTACAAATGATGTCGGAGTAGTTTCGATTTAAAATTGTATTGAACGTAAAATAATGCATCGATTAAAATATTTATTTACTAGGTTGTAAGTCTTTCTTCGCGTTGAAGAGGAAAAGGAAATTGCATTTGGAAAAGAAGAAAATTTTCCCAAAATCTGCAGTAAGCTGTCTTGAATACAACGTCCCTTATTTATTTTGCATATTTGGGAAAAAAAAAAGTATTAAACCTACATAATACTCCCATTGTATAAAAATTGAGTATTTCGTTAAGTATTAAACATTAAGTACGTTGTCACAACTATTTTTAATCGTATGAGCTCAGAGAATTATGTGAAGCACTATTTAAAAAATGATGATCAACTATTATCAAATCTTTGCAAATTGTGCAATTTTTGTAAAACAATGTATATGTACCTTCAACATTCGTATACAAGTTAAACAAAACCAGATATTTAAAAAAAATCTTAAATCAAATTCAAATAAACATTATAAAATGTGTATAACAAATGCGAACCGAAAATCTATGTAATTGGATTTCTAAACTACTAATTCATAATTGTTGATAGTATCGTCAGTGCGAGTATTAATTGAATTCATAATATAACATTTTTATGAAGAAAAAAAAATTAAGTAGCATTAGCCTTCCTGGTTCGTAATGCATGATAAATTTATTGTATCACTTTAAAAAAAATTCAATAGCAGATATAATTCACAAAAAAAACTAAACTGGTAGTCATAGAGTAAAATTCATCTAGATAATAATAAACGTCAATGTCATAGACAAACTCATTACGCGACTACATTTATTCCGTATAGTTGGTGACACAGACAATCTGTATACAGATATAGGCAAATTAATCCTGTCGATAATAAAATCTGTCAATAGACAAATTAACCCAGAATAATATGTAGGCGTAAAACAAATTGGTCTAGTTATAACTTATGGAGCAGTCACATGGTTACAAATAGAAATATGGACACTATAAAAATTGATTTTTATGAACTTTTTGATAAGTAAATGCAGCCATATCCTGTAGATTTTCGTTTTGATGTATCAAATTAAACTAAGTACATACAACCAACGATTAATAAAACTAACAAATGATATATAGCTCACTTGCAGCAAGATTGTCAAATATCAAAATCCATACATTTCAAAAAACGGCTTTGACAATTTGAAATCATAGGTTATCTATGAGTATTATAACAGTCATTAGGTTATAGTCTTAATAGGAATAACTATGATATCAAACAACGAACAAACAGCAAATACAAAGATGTTTTCTGAAAAATACGAATTTTGACATATCAGTGTTCTGGCAAATGAGCGATATGTAATATTAATCCTTATTACGTATTAATTTGTACCAGAAACACATTAAATTTCTTTACATTTCATTTATATAACCTCGGTTTATCACAATCACGTAGTACCGAACATTATTTAGGTTATTATAGGCCGTCGTCAATTCTTGTCAACATCATTGGGTGACATTTTAAAAATAAATAACATATGTGCGTTAGTTACAAGCCATAAGGTCACAATAAAGAATTTACTAACGATAAAATTATTATCGGATATACCACGTAACTGGTATGATACAAAACGATATTCATTTAGGCTAACATGAATTGTTCGTGTATATTATTAAAGTGACAGATTACATATGTCATCATCAAAACACCAGCCTTCACCGTTCCACTGTTAGGCATAGGCCTTTCCCAAGGTGTGCCACAACTGGCCACAACACACTAACCTCCGCAGATCCCATCCAGCCAGTCCACCTGCCTAATTTAGATACAATTGTATATGTATATAAAATATCTAACTTCACTTTGCCTAGAAAATGAATTGTTTATATCAATAATATAAACATAATCCTTTTTTGCTTGTCATAATATAACGATCTGAAAGCCACTTGAAGGGTACGTCACTGTCACGCTAATATCTGACCACTTCTTGTCTTTAAGAGAACTTAAGTTTCATCCAGGATGCATTAGGCTTCTCATCCTACATGCTAATTTGAGGTGACTGCTGAAAATCCCAGACCAGGGCAGTAAAACCCAAAACAAGACAGCGGATGCTAAACCAGGTCAGTAGATACGCGCCAAGAAGCGATACAGAGGATATATCTGTTTAGTGCTAGTTGTGTTTCCATGACATCTAGAAGGAATCAAATGTCAAATCCCTTGGTACTGTAAACTCTTGCAGCGTACAAATATTAAAAATAAAAACTGTCCTTATATAGTCCGTATCATTAACGTCACTCGCTGGAGCAGTTGGGCGCAGGGTGCTCCAAGGAAACGGTTGAAATGAATCCAATACTACATTGCAACAATAATAAAAAAAAATCTGTGCGCGAAATCCGCTAACAGTAATGTAAGCTCAGCTTAAACATCCACAGCGCAGAAAATATCAGCATTACAATAATATTTACGAACATACTGGATTTATTTTTACACAACACCTCTTCACTTTTCACTATACAGCAAGTTCATAGAGCCTTTAAATGCATACCGTTCGTGCCGTCTGTCGGTATATCACGTGTTTGAACGACATACACAGCGTGCAGCCGCCAATGTCGCTAGGGCTTCAAGTGCAGGTACTCGGCGACGAATACGCGGAAGATCTTGTTGAGGTTCCCGATGGTGTTGAAGTCCAGGGCAGACATGTCGTCGTGCTCCGTATGCCACACGGACGGGAACGGATTGGGGATCACGTGCAAGATGTCCACGTCTGAAACGAATTTAGATAACATTCATCAGATACTGGTTGATTGGGAGACATAAATCGACTAAATTGAAGTGCGCGTATGAAAAGCGCGATGAATGTAAAAGAACGTTAGTTATTTATTTTATTTATTTATTCACATTTTACAATTTTTTTGTTCTGTAAGTTTAGATATATTTGGCACTCGGTACCCGTCTGCCTCATAAGGATCCTGGCATGATAATGTAATACGAATTAATTTCATAATAACCATTTCAGTGATCTTTGGAAACACTGGTCTCTTGTCCACCAACCTGAACTGTACTGTCATTGTAAGAAGAGACTTGTCTTCAACAGTAGAACGATACACTAATTCACAAGAAGATAGTTAAGAGCCGGCCTCGTTGATCGAGTGGCTGTAAACACGACAGCTAAGCAAGAGTACTCGAGTTCGATGCCCGGGTCGTACAGTGGCGTTGGATATTTTCTAACTTGAAATGTGTGACTGTGCAAATCATATTGCGAAAATAAATAATTTTAAATATATTTTAATATAAATCTTAATTATGACATAAAAACAATCCACTATAAGGCTATTTGGTTGCAAATGAGTAAGATATTAAACAATAATATATAACGATATGTTACACAATGATAAATTATTTCAAAATGTTATTTATTGCAACAAAAATAATGATATGGAGTTTTTCATTTAAAAACGCTCGAACCTTGAATTTAAATATAACAAGTTCAGGAATATTATTTCAATTGATTCGTTTTATTTTAAAAATTATGTATTCAATGGTATTATGCCTGAAATATAATTTCGGTGGCTATTCTTAGTGAAGCAATTGTCTATGGTATAAATTGGTCAAAATTTTTTAGAACTCAAGATAAAAATAAATTTTATCCGCGTTGTTGAATTGTCTAGCGTTCCCAGGTTAAATGTTAACACTAAATTCCCGCCAAATCTGACAGCTGTAGCTTGACCGTTATACACTGTCAAAGACCGGGCGCAACGATTGAAAAAACGTTTTTTACTTTATAAACATAAATCCTTAAGCTATCTGGGTTTAGAAATAGGAGTTTCAGGTTATAAAAAATATGTAACTATGTAGTGGGAAATCAATCGTACTAATAAAAACATGTAACTTCTCAGAATTAAGTCACATTTGATTTCCTGTGAAATGTCGACACTTTATTTATCGTGTCACGTAAAAAGTAATGGAAGATAACTACAAGTGCTTTTAGATGTGTCACCCTTATCGCAAATGCCATTAATAGAATCAACAAAATGAGGAGATTCTCAATTTAAATAAATATTTTTTCGGGTGTATGTATTGCTCTATATTCAGTCTTTAGCGAATCGAATCTGATGATTATATTTACAAAAAAACGTTCAATTCAATGGCTGATTCACGGAAGAATATAATACTAATTACCTGCCTGTGTCATGAACAAGTCTTTGATAGGTATTGAGAAATGAATAAAAAAAAATGGTTAGTCAAAATAAATATAAGGAAAATTCACACACAGCGCCTCGATAGCACAACGTATACAAAACCTTTTACATGTTACAAACAAATTGTTATGTAAATGCATCTTTCACTCTACTGACGTGCGTAGTATCAACATTGACATGTAAATCGAATTGGAAAATCAAGTAGGGTCTTAATAGCAGTATTTTCATAATATAATACATACATAATATAATGATGGAGATGTGTCTGCAGAATAATTAAGATATGAAAGGAGGAAGATATTATTGATATATTTTTTTTATTGATATTATTGATTTTTTTGGTCGAATGGTTAGTTGCAAGCGCGACTTCCAATTGGGACATCCTGGGTTCAAATCCCGGTTCGGGTACTATTGTATTTTTCTATTTTAGAATTTTTAGTAGTGACTCGGAGTCTGAATCTGTGCGCGGTGTATAACAATAGGCTCAGCACCTATTCAATGGAACGTAACTGGTGAAACGTGCAATTGTACTACACTCCTTTACCTACCTCTTCGTGGATTACAGTCGTGATGTTACATTAGTAAATATAGTTTGTCACGGTATCACAAACCCTAATTAGCAAGAGCTAACAAACCTGATGTTTTTTAACAATTCGTTCTGTTTATTTCCTCACTTATATTATTCTAGCCGACAAAATATTATTATTATTATAACTATTATTGACTCGTCGAGTTTAATAATGAAATCGTGACTAGTTCTCTCTTGAATAATTTTATTCAATTCTACTGAATAACGGAACCTCCTCAAACAGACATTTTTAATTTTTTAAACCTTCTTCATAAATTTAAAGTATCTATTGTGATAGTGGCTAAGGATTTTGTTTTGTTATCCTGTTACTGTTGTTGATGTATGACTGTCAATAATTAACCATATCTCATAACAGTAACACGAATATTATATTTCCGGGTTTAACAGGATGTGAAAGGACGTGTTATATGTGACACCGGGTTGTCCAAGGTCCTATTTGGTACCAAGAACTCAGGGAAAAGTCTTACGGACTTTTTACAGCGATTGCGTAGTTTACCAACGGTCAAGAACTTTGATAGACTTCATGTGCATTAGATAAAGAATGAATGAGAATAGAATGAATGAATGAAATCAACATCATTAAAAAATTTAAGAATAAAGTGTTTCTTATCAAAATATTAGAAATTAACACGTTTATATAAATGAATAGAATTTTAATAAATATCCTTGCCATTACACGTCAGTTAGAAAAAACGTAAACAAGAAGACGGTGAAATGTATAGACATATAGCATAAATGAATACGTAATACCTACATACGGTCAAGTGAACAGAGTAAAAATCGGCACACGAAGCTCTAATATATTATAATATAAATCGACCCATTATGATTCCACTGTTGGAATATGGGTCTCCTCTCATATTGAGAGGGTTGAGTCCATAGTCTGCCACGCTGGCCAAGTGCGGGTTGGCAGACTCCACACTCCTTAGATTTTATTTTTTATAAATTCTAAGGTGTGCGGGTTTCCTCACGATGTTTTCCTTCGCCGTTAGCAAATGATATTTAAATTTAAAGCGCACTTTTGTACAAAGATGTTTCAGGTGCTTACTTTAGGATCGGATGACCCGATGTGATTTCCCAAGATAAAAAAAATATACATTCGAGCTCCATCTATGACGACCTTTAATAGCAAATACGCTAGTTATGAACCCGGAAACATTCCGTCCGGTATTCCCAAAGGAAACCAGACAAATAAATAACAAACGCAAGAAACATTGTATTTTCCGTCTGCAAGTCGTTCTATTAATAATACGCTCCATTATAAGGAACATAATGTTCGTAAACATAACGTGCGTATGCAGTAATATGTTATTGGCTTGGTACGAAGAATAATAATAATGTAAGTAATTATAAGTCCACGATCAAGTATTGTATTTATCACTACATAATATAATATAAAGCACCCAGCATCTGTTAGTCTGCTTGTCAGTTTGTTCATAGACTCTGATATCATATGCTACGTACGGGATTTTTATTACGATTTTTATAAAAGTGGAATGATTTCCAATGCTAGTTTTGTTATATGATCGACATAAGTTATATATAAATTGGGCGTAATTATTAAAGAGAAAAATTTGATAATACAATCAGCATGGAATCTGAATTTGGCAGCTTTTAGATGACCCTAGCAAAACGAGCCAGACCCGAGCAGACGAGGAACTTACCACTATAATACTATTTCATGTTAAAACAACTTCGAACTAATTTTATTTCGAAGAAAATTTGTTCGAAAAACAATTTTTATTTCAAACAAAATTTGTTCGATAACCAATTTTTATTTTGAAGAAAATTTGTTCGAAAAACAATTTTTATTTCCAACAAAATTTGTTCGAAAAACAATTTTTAATTTCCAACAAAAAATCGTTATACTCACTTCTCCTCATGAATGGTATGTGATCATCTTCGATGGCGGCATTCGAAGTGAGCAACCGGAAGTAGGTTTGCTCATTTTTCCCTCGGGAATATCCTTGCATCTGACCCAGCTCCGACAGCCTGTGCTCAGCGCTAGCTAGCCTGATGAACCACTTCTCCGTGGACTGGAAGTAGCTGTAGAAAACTGGGTCTGGAGTGCCGAGCAGATCCAGGAGAACCATTACGTCCTGGAACAAAAGAGAAGCGTTAAAAGATGGAGTGTTAATTTAATTTTTCCTTTCATATCATTGTTATTATATATATGAGGAGTAGTAATTTTTTATTGTCTCCGTCCTTTTTCCCGCATAGATTTCTTGTAACAGAGACACAGTGGAGATACTTTAACCTAATCTTCGGCAAACGAAATTCAAAATCATTCCTACTCCTATCAACTCTAAAATCTTATATATGTGATATAATTCACAAAATTAAGAAATTTGAAAAATCATGGTTTATGCTTATTATTTTTATCGGTCTTGTTGATGTGATTGCGTACCGCAGACGAAACATGTTTCATAATAATTTAACAGCTGAAGTTCTGTGTCCTTTGTTGTGCTACGTAACATCGCTCCTGTAACCTCCGAAGAGGTATGCAGAGGAGTGAAGAACACACCCACGTTTGACCAGTTACGTCACACGTTCTATTATGGAATAGGCGGTGAGCCTATTTCCATATATCATTGTTATACCATACATAATGCATGCAATTTATACTAGCTGGTACCCGCGACTTCGTCTGATTTTTGTATGGTAGTAACAAAAATTTTTTTTGTACCGAGCAAACAACAAAAAATATTGAAGACAAAAATATACTTTGCCAATCTTAAAAAATCACTAAAAAAGCTTGATGAAAATTTATCCAGTAGTTTTTGCGTGAACCACGCGCAACAACAAACCTCTATCATTTTATTTATATATGTACATGGATATATTTAATTGAATTTTGATGTAAAAAACAACAAGATTTGCAACATAAAAAACGCTACGTGCCATGACGTTGTTCGGAAACTATATAGGAATTCTGTAACAAATATGTATTAAAATTAAAACTTGTGTTTTCCTCAAGAACCTCTACTTGTTATACTGCTACAATTATTAAATTGCACAGTTAAATTAAACATCAATCATGTACTGGACTTTTAAAAAAAAAATTGGAATTACCGAATGACAACCCCAGCGTACGAATATGTATGTCATCATTCTCGAAATTACATAGTACAAATAAACCAGTACGTCCGTACATAAAAAATATACGTGTATAAATATAATATCACAACTTGAAACTAATCAAAAACGTAATTAAATTGAGGAACACGACCGCTCCAAGCAGATAGGTCATGAACTAGTAAAACTATTTTTATACTCTGTGATAATATTAGTGGCGTAATTTCGTAAACAATTACAAGATAGAAAATCTCCAAAACCGGCACTCGAGTAGGAAACATGACGAATATAAATAGGTCTTTTACGACATTAGTTAGTACTCTCTGCCTATCCCGTAAAAAGCAATCTTACCATCCTCTGAAGGTGATTAGCGCCATCTTTGTACGGCGTTCCATGCCACTGTCTAGCAAGATGGCGGGCGCCGTATATCGAGTCCTTGGGTCCCCACTGACGGAAGGCCTCTTCTCCATCGAAGAATATGAACATCACGCTCAAGGAATTCTGTTTTAAGGGCTCCAGTAGTTTGGACATCACTTTGGCCAAATTTATCATCATCGCACAGGGTACTGCTGAGTCCGTAGCACCTGTAACAATCCTCTTAACATCAGATTTGAAAGACAATAACATTTAAGATCCATGAAGACATAATCGTACATACATTTACACTAAAACAGTGAGGAGAATACTACAAATATACCAGTCACAGGCAAGTTTAAGAAGTTAATAAAAGAAAAAGCAATTTATTAGCATAGTGACATATATACCAAAAGATGGTTGAAATATTAAAAACATAAATGGTCATTTATTTTTTAAATTCTCTGTTTCCGAT
>DWDT01005988.1:0-10019 GCA_018245595.1 Microceris scylla
CAGACCAAGAAAAGGGTATTCAGTTTTACTTCATAATCTTATGAAAGTAGTAACTTACTTAACAGCCATTATCAAATTTAGCACATAAAGCATTACAAGCACTTACCTAAAATGTGCTTAAGTAATCCTACGGAAATGCAGAAATGAAGAATCCATTAACATAAAATACTAAAGCACTAAAACCTAGAATTGGTTTCGATATAGGATGTTTCAAAATATTGAAATGAACGTACGTATTACGTATATCTCTGACCTATTCCTAGAGTCATTTAAAAACAGCCAGTCACTGAGTACGCAAAAAATGTTACCTCCGATCTACATCGTAACGACTCTGGCACGTCAGTCATCAGTCTAAGTCACAGTTCACGACCGAAGCAATAAACGAATGCAAAAATTATGAAACAATTTGAAATGATGAGTTAAATAATGCATACTATAGCACTTTTCTGTGGTTGGTTGGATGTCGTTAGCGCATCTTCACTATTAAATTTTACCAAAATAATCCTAACGACGAAGAGCAAGATCTCTTTTCTTTTTTTTTGACCAGTTAAAGACTAACTGGTCAAGAAATTATGCTTGAATATTCAATGTAACATCTCGCCTGTAATCCCAGAAGAGGTAAGTAGAGAAGTATTGTACACTTCCGCGTTTTACCAGTTACGTTTACATCACAAATACAAACTTTGAGCCTCTACTAGGAATATCAAGTTAGAAAAACCAAACAGTAATCGATCCGGGATCGAAGTGAGAACCTCGCGATCAGTAGTCGCGTTCGCAACAATTGGACCAACGTATTAGTCGAGTTGTCTTGGATATTTAAAATTCGTATAAATTAAATCAATTAGACTAAGTAATCAACGGTATTCATACCAAAAAGATCAATCTTATAATTAACGTAAGCAGCATACAAATAGACAAAAAAGTAACATGTAATGATTTTAATCAAGAGTAAATTTAGAACACCATGTATTCCTTCTTGATTTTACAAAAGAAAAATACAAAAATCACAATAAATGAGTAACAAATAAAAAACGTTAATTGTCTCGCTATGATCTACTTAGTAATGTAGATGGTTAAATTAATAAACATGCACATGCATTATGCACTATAAAAGTCATCTTAAGTGTGTTTAAGTTGCAAAATAATAGACGCTAATTGACGGGCAATTAATTATTATCACGAAGCTTACTTCTAAAATAGAGTCATCTTACCTTTAAACCTTGTCATTTTGAGAAGACACCCACGAGACTAAGTGAGCTATTGAAAGAATATTTTTCTTTTGCAGTTTCTCTGTTTTTCCAAGTGTTACCTCAAACATGCTTTACAAAGAGCAAAAGCTTAATGGCAAATCTAATACAAAACTGCAGGGACATTGTCTCACGATTCTATGTTGTAAACGAAATAAAATATAGGTACATATAGAATTCCATGATCCCAGCCCGGTCAGATACGTGAGGTCGACATAACGCTTGTAACGATTTCACGACTTTGAACCAACTAGCGGATATTGCAAGTTTATAGATATTTAAGAAAGTTTGACAAATTTTACTTAATAATCACACATGTAATTACTGTCTGTCTTACGCATCAATATTGCACGTAATCTTTAAGACACATCGTGACCTTTATTATGTGTAACCTACATACATAGCTGTGCCCGCGACTTCGTACGGGCTAACCTAAACTAACCCAACCCAACTTAACCGCTGGGCCGCATCGCGACTGCCGGGAGGTCCTGGATTCAAATTCTGGTTTGGGTACTATTGGAATTTTTTAATTTAGAATTTCTAGTAGTACTCTCAAAGTCTGAATTTATCCCATAGGCTGTGGAGCATGTGGTTACACCGTATATAATTATGTAGCAATAGGCTGAACATGGAACATATTCCATGGAACTTAAACGTAACGGGTGAAACGTGGGAGGGTATAATAATTCGACATGTTTCATATTCAACTAAGGAATGAATTCTGTTCACACGTATTTTATATAAGAAGTCAATATTATGAATTAGTGAATATACCTTAACCAAACCAGAATATCTACAAATCTAGTAAGTATCCTGTCATTTTTAATATCGCTAATTGTTACATAATTCATTGCTATTGACATCCTAATGTCTTGTATTTCGTCGTCATTATACAATAACGTAATGATTACGATAACTTCTACGTAACTCGTTGTGGGAAACACAGAAGGAACTATGTCCAATAATTTAATTTATATGCATATATTATTTTTAAGTACAATATCTGTTTTGAAGCGATTTAAGCACAGTACAGAAAGCAAATCGTTGTTTTTTTCTCAAAATAACAATTATATTGAAAACGAATATTTTTTGTTTAATTAGACATATAACAAACGACTGAAAATTATAAAAAGTACATTATTATTATTGTATAATGGTGCAAAGATACCTACTTCTGGAATTCCAATTATTTGCAATTAATTTTTACATCCATCAGTTAATAAATTATAATTCGCTGGGAATAATTAAATTAAAGAATTTTTCAACCAAAGAATTAGGTGACCTCTGTGACATATTTTTTGAGATTATAACATTGTTTGAACATTTTTAGTATTGTTAAGAATATATACAGCCGAATTTAATATTTCTTTATATAGCGCAATTAAATAACTATATATTTATATACACAAAACTTATATTTAATAAACTGCTTTGTTTAATTGAGTTAACAGAGAAACTTCTAAGTTAAAGATATTATAAAAGTAGCGTCATAGAAATTCTCATATAATGAATTAGTCAAAAATAAAAACACAGTGAAAAACAAATGGGAAAATATATAAAATTTTTATCTGCCTCAAGCAGCCAAAAGCGTGAATAAATTAAAAATTTACAAGAGTATAAAAGTGAAATGATATAATTCACTAATGAAAATATCTTGCTGTTAAACTTGACACAAAAAATGTAGTTGTATGTGGCAACCGCTTGTCTGAGGACAGTAAAATGCCGTTATAAAGGCAATACAACGTAAACAAAGTATTAATGCAGTATAAAACATTAATGATTGGTATCCGCGATGAAAGCTTTAAAAACCGGTATTGCCGATGTTTTCATGGTTTCTTACAATCATATTGTTTATGGATAGAACAAAGGTACGATATACGAACAGATAAAAAATTGTTCTCTGAAAGAATTACAAGCATCGGGTAGGTACACCCTTCTGACCCTTAAAATGTTACACAAAAGCTCTGAAAAATACTTTAGATTGATTACAATTGTTCTAAATAAGTCAATAAAATTGCGCGAGAATAAACAGAGAAATTGTACTCACTTGACCTGTCAAAAGTGCTAACAATTCTGTCACATTAGAAAGTAGAAACCAGAAGCAATATTGTCTATGATTTAAGATTTCCAGATCACCCCGGGCTGTACCCACGGATGCCCTGTTTATGTCTATGGATTATAATCTCTAGTCTACCATTATCAGATATTCCATCACAACTCGTGACATTGGGTTACCGGATTATTTTCATTTCTATGAATATCAGTAAATTATAATTTACTGGTGAGATTAAATAAGATTATGAAGGAGTTTGTTTATGTATACACAAACTATGATAAATGATTAAAGAAATAATAATTTTTAAATAGTTAGTGCAAAAATATCTGAATTTATTCGAAATAAATTTAAGTACTTATTAACAAATTGTATTGTATTTACCATATATAACCACCGCATCTTGCGTTCCCGGTGGCAGGCGTCGTCACTTCTGTCAAAAGAAAATAGACCAATCAGTTCTATTTATTGCACGTCACTTCACATCACAACACAGCACAGTGCAATTGGTGTTAATACCTGCTAATATATTCCTGTGGCCCGGCGGGTATGTGCAGAGCAATGGGTCCGTGAATCACTATGTGTGCTTCTTTTATACCTCGGAAACATTCTCGCGAGATGCGCCGAGCTGCGCGCCGCCCGAAAGTACTCACACCGGCGACATTGACCCACGCGACGGATCTGGCTGCACGCTTTCACTGTTCCTCTTTTGTTTGCCCATTAGTGTTTTTAGTCCACTACTGAAACTCGATCTAACAAAAGCTCGTGGAATTGTCAAATGCTCCAGTTTCGATGTGAAATACTTTTCGGTTCTATTGGATGTTTTTAAATTCCGAGATATTGAACAAAGTAATATTTCTGTAAATTATGTTCATTTAAGCCGGGAAGATTTTAAAAAACTTTCTATAAACGTTACTGTTATAATTTTTGCCGTAATCTATTTAATGTTTTTAACGTAATCAAAGATAGCCCACTTGTATAGTTGCATGGGCTGAGTGGAATTTATAAAGATATTTATTAATACAGTACATAGATGAATGGTTTCTTTTACTAAAATTACAGTTTTTAGTTTATTGTGTAATAAGGTGAATTAAACTATATTAATTAAATATACAAACGCGCACCTGCATTGTGTGAATGTATCGTGGGTCGCCGCCGGTGGCGCTTTCAATTATTTGCATACATGTAAGTGGAGACATACCACGTACTCCGCGCTTTTGGCAACTTTAAATAACAAAAGACCTTTGGACGGCATTGTTACTTAGTCCTTAGTTACTAATAGTACTAAAAATTTTAAAATTATGATTACAAAAATGCAATTTGATTAATAGTGTTCAAAATTCAACCTATTATATAAAAAAATATATATTTACAATTAGAATTTCCTTTTACTAGATACAAACAAAATAACAACTTCACCTAAGGTCTTAATATTGTATCTAGTAACAGCCAAAAGAGTGATCAAGGCATTTAGTCTCGAAAGTAATCATTCTCAAATCAAAAAGTTACAAGTATATAGCGTTATGATGGCATAGATTAAATATTCCATCAATCAATGTTCAATATGCTTAAAGCTAATAATGAGTCGTGCGGAGACAAAGCTGGCACATAGAACACCAAGATGACCCAGCTGTGCTTAAAATACAACCTGACTTGAGTTACAATGCGTCAATAAACGAGGTTTTTGGAGCCGAGTTTAGCGTTGAGTTCCAAGTGGATCTTCAGAACAATCTCCATCACGTACGGACTCCGCAATTCGTGGCTGGCGATGTTAATTTAGAAACAAAGATGGGAACACCGCCGCCATTACCGACACATCGTAATTATACCATTACGGCGGGAAAACATGTACCTCCAACGTAATGAGCATTACGTAACACATCATTTAATCATACCATTCTTACACTTGCATTTCTAGAAATTGTTCCCAAATGTATATAAACACAATCGTGTCCACTTCAAACAATTATGCTTCAGTTTTCACCCGCCATTTTACTTTCACTAGCTGAGAATTTACTGTTTTTAAATATTTTGCAATGTGCGGATCTTTTTAAACGGACATAATATGAGTCTTGTTTGTTTTGTTTCGAAATTAATTTATTATAATTATCGATTCAAATGACTATTGAAACGACAGATACTAACGATGTTTTGATGTTTTGGTAAATATTCATTAATTATATTAAATACTGTATAATGCATACATAGCAGATATTTGAGCTTCTTACTTTCTTTAAACTCACATAACCTTTTTTATAACGTTTATTTTCTCTGTATCACACACACATGCACACGGCGCATGAGGCATTCTAATTTATTCGCCAGAGGTGGAAATGCAGGTATGAGTGCTGCAGTCATAATGAGTTTCTACAGGGTGCATACAAAACTGACGCGACTATGAAATAAAAAAAAATATGGATAGGTGAATTTTAGTTTTCATTTTTTTATAGACGTCGGCCGACAATTCTGTCTGTAGTTAAAATACAGACACAGTAAAGAAACTATACAATATTTAGCACTATTTTTAAGGATTTTTTTTAGTTTATGTACTATCCCCTGAACCATCAGGCCGACGATAGCTCTAAAATGAGGCTACAAAATTATGTAACGTAGAGTACTCTAAAATGATGAAACTTGACAAGTTACAGGTGGAATATTAATTGTAACATAAAAACGAGTTGCGCATCTCTCGCCTAATCGTTCTAAAGAGTGTAAAGTTACGAAATAGATATAATTCTTGTTATTCTGCAATGTTACAGTTGATTGATACCGATCTGAACATTAACTGCGGTTAAACAAATGTCGAAACTCATGATCGGTGTACGTCATAAAGGTGCTAGTACACCGTTATAATAAAGGTACGTTACAATTAAGGTGCTTCTACAATACAACGATAGACACAATGCATAAAAGTGGAAATCTCTTCATAGAATTAAATTTAAGAAACCATAACAGAAATATTTACAGATTTAATAACAATTATTGTTTATTTAATAATTATGGGTAATTAATACTTTTGTTCATAATATTATTAACTAAGAAAAATGCGAATTTAGCGATATATACCCGCGGTCATAAGTGACAGCAAAAAAAAAACTGTTACATTCTTACCAAGTAATATAATTTAATAAATCATATTTATATTATCGTACTTGTAATATAGTTTAAAACAGAACACATACATACATACATACTTTTGTGCATTACCTACACTTTATATATTATAATTTAATAATAAACAATAATAATCGACCCATTGGAATACGGGTCTCCTCTCATATTGAGAGGGTTAAGGCCATAGTCTACCACGCTGGCCATTTGCGGGTTGGCAGACTTCACACACCTTAGAATTTTTTTCTTTTATAAATTCTAAGGTGTGGAGGTGTCCTCACGATATGTTATGTTTGAGGGTCGATTATTATAATTTATTGTTAGTGAATTCTATGGATACATAACCACAATTATATAGGATATCAATTTTTTTTCATAAAAAAACTAAAAATACATTGGACGACGACAACCCAAGTATTATATATTTTAAACGCAAATACTAATTACCATTGCAACAAAGGTTGTTTTTAATCGACATTAACAAAGGTTGTTTTTAACCGCCATTTTAATCGACATCTTTTCTTTGGCATTTCTTAATAAAGAGAAATATTTATAAGTACATTTATTGCAGACCTCTAAATCGTATCATTAATTTTAGCTTGGCTTTTAATATTTATTATGTTTAAAAGAAAATTTAATGAAATGTAAAATAAACTATATTATAATAATACCAACACAGCGATTGACAAGTATATCAAAATACAGGTTTATTTACATACAAATGAATAATAGAGGCTGCGTGTTCACATAATTGAGCTATAATTGTTACAAAACAGATAAAGTCGTTCATAAAGTTTATCTGAAACACGATTAAATTAATTGGAATATATTCCAAAATCGCCGCGTTAATTGGAAAATGTCAGTGACATGTTATAATTTATGTAACATACCGAATAAATCAAGCCACTGCTCCACATAGCGACTGAAGATATCTTTAATTTTTTTCATTGCAACAATCGGTGATGACGTAATAAACTGGTATGGAACTTTGTTATAACCCGCGTGCAGTAATTTGACACCCGCGTGCCACTTCATAGGTTCTTTTTGACGACTAATGTCGTAATTTTTTAATAAAATATATAATATTTAATAATTGAATAAGATTATTAATGGTGCTAATAAGCTTTAAAATCTACCAAACAATTCGATGATTGATTTTTTTGCATTATATAATCACGCCAATGTGACGCCATTATACAGGTGTCAGGTTGCCGCGCACGGGTTGTAACATTATAATTATATCGTAGGAGGTATGACCGTTATACAACGTTGCTAATTTTGTATGTAAAAAATCTAGTGATATTCAAATATTCATACATAAGATCCGGATAAATTATAATGTCTGATGTAATTGAGTAAGACTGAAATGATTCGTTATTTTCATCTTTGTTCGTAGTTCCATGTCTTAAACTCTATTTTGTACGTAATACAGTGTCGTTGGAACAAAGGATTTAAAGAGCATGCCGTAAAGCAAAGTAAAATAAATATATATATAAATCCGGTTTCATTATAAGATGTGTAATTTATATTTAATGGATGTAAGGTAACTAGATGTATTTGTAAAGAAAACCAGTTATTTTCTAATTCTATGGCACAATATATATTGGATGTCTGCAATAACTGCATACTAATTAGAAACACCGAAATTATTTTCTGTTACATTTTCCCATATCTGTTTCTCGTTGCACAAATACCGAACTGACATCAATGAAAACTGACCCAAACGGTCAATGACATAACGTAATTGTCAAAATGACGTTTGAATGAGGTCAGTCACATTTGCCTTGCAGTCTTTCGTTTTGAATTGATTGAGTATTAACGTTTTCTATTGAAAACTAAGCAACGCAGCCGACGCACAAGTACTTACATATATTGAAAACTGTAGCTTATTTGAACACGATTTTGAATATTTCTTTTAGCAGTTTTGAATAAAAACATAACATTCCTCTGTGCAAGGTGTAAAAAACTCATCCATCGATAATGTTTTGCTGCTTTGGTTGGTTGCAGTAATATTTTGATTATATTACAAGGGTTTATAAGTACCTAAATTCAACAACTTCAAAGTTCAATTACTCAACTTAGTTAAGTTAACTAATCAACTAAAGTTATTAATTACTCAGCACATATGAACATTCTTAATACTTAGTCCTAAACAAATACTTGATGCCAACTCAGAGACAACGCATAATTCATACACATAGTTCATAAATTCTCTTGAATACGAAATTACTTCTAGGAATTAATTATATAATAATATTGTGTGTATCTTGAATTAATTGCTATGTACAAAATATTTATTTATCTTTACTGTAAGCTTTGAATTGCAATTAATTCCGTCTGCCTCATCTATCTGTCAAGCATCAATGACAGAATGAGGTTGTAGTTTCAAAAAATTAAAGTTTATTTTTTTATGGATATGGTTAGATTATATGAGTGGAGTACCATGCGTTTTGCCAAATTTACGGATATTCCAATGTAAAGAAGAACAAGAGAATCTGATGTGATTATAAAAACGAAGGATATGTATGACTCAATGTCATATCTGTTCACATATTGATACCTATTGGAGAACATGTTCAGCCAGTAGTTTTGTGACCGCCAGTGACAAATTAACTCAAAAGCAAGCTGTCTTGGTCGATCATTTTAAATAATATCATCATCTTCACAACAGCCTTTACCGTTCCGCTGCTGGACACAGACCTTTCCCAATATGTGCCACAACACAAAATCCTCGACAGAGGTCATCCAACCGCATGCACGTCGCCTAAAAAAAACAACATTTAACATAAATCATAATCAACGGCTAAGCACATGTACAAAGATGATATTTGTGGCTTGTGATTTATCATCTAGTAAGATCGCGTCCCAACGAAAGTCTAGTCTATGGTTTACTCTTCATAATAAAGCGAATATTTATTCCAGGCTGTATGTAATATTATAAATGTTATTAAACAGTGTAGAAAACCACAATGTATGTAGATCAGACTTATTTTATTTCCATAACAATATGACTGACTTTTTAACTTCACATTTATTAGGTACTCTGTTTGTATTTTAGCAATTTTTGTCAATATTAAGTAAGCATAACTAATTTGCTGCAAATACGACAGCTGGCCTAAGTATATACTTTTAAAATATTTGTCAATTTGAAATAAATAAAAAAAATTATGAATATAAAATATTAATAATTAGCATATTCATATCATCATGAGCCTGTTTAAGTCCATTGCTGGACATTGATCTGACTTAAAGAGTTTCTGTCCATAATCCCTACCCTGGGCATGAAAATTACTCTTCATATATATCGTGTATCTGGCAGTGAAAGTCCGCTCTAAATCGGTTCAGCCGTTTCTGAGATTACTAGGAACAAACAGACAGATGGAGGCCAGACAGACAGACTGACAGGCAAAAATATCAATAATGGCGTTTTTGTTATATGTAGGACCGTATATGCTTTTAAATGCACGCATTAAAAACATTTTTTTTACAAACAGCATAGGATAGAATATAAAGTCAGAGCATCTCACTGTTATACAACACACTATATACATTATTCACTAGGTATTCGTTCATACGTTCGTTATATACATACGTTATATACTGCTAAC
>DWDT01005989.1:0-10017 GCA_018245595.1 Microceris scylla
ATACACCGGGCACACATCCAGACTCCGAGTCACTACTACCGAGTACTAGAATTTCTAAATTAGAAAAATCCAATAGTACCCGACCCGGGATTTCAACCCAGGACATCCCGAACGGCAGTCGCGCTTGAAACCACTCGACCAACGAGGCAATTTTTCAAGATTGACGTGAAAAGAGCTCTCCTTCAAAACCGGCAAAACATTGGCAACTCAAGAGTGTTATACGTGTGTATTGGCGACGGTGACCGTGTAGCATCATGTGGTCTGTCCGCCTGTTTGCTTGAAAAAGATATTCATATAGAACTGAATACTTCCCACATTATTAGTGTACTTCTTAAAATAAATGTCTCAATCTAAGTGTCTTCTAATAGACACTAAAGGGAATACGAGAGGGCTCGTCAATGTTGATGGAGAATTTTTCATGAATACCCCATCCTCGAAAAACACGTTATAAGACTAAGTAGACTCGATTAAAGCAATTTTCAACGTTTCTTTCAAGAACGCTGTAAAAACGAGTACGCTAATGGTATAGAGGGTTTTATTACGAATCCAATTAATGTGAATCGAGCCTTATTCCTTGCGAATCATATTGTAAAGTTGCCCGTATATGCCTACATTAAAAATTTAAATTGATAATTTTTAATTGAGAAAATTGACAAAGAAGAAATAAAAACCGCTATAACAAAAGAGTTTGAGATACGCTGACGCCAACAACGTAAACGGATATTAGGTGTGATAATATCACTTATCAGCTTTTTCAGACTATTTGTGACGCCTTCAACAAGATAATAAACGACTAACTTCAGTTCCACGGTACATAGATTAGCAACTTCAGTTGCAAGAGAACAAAAAATTCAGACCGCAAGTTATAAATCTCCTTTAGAAAACAAATTAGGGATTAAAGTTTGCATGTATTACGGTTCTTTCACGTTTCCTCACTTCTTAAGAAATCCTGTTCGTTGCAGACGCTTTAAAGAAATACTGCATCAGTGGTTCCCAACATTTTTGTACCATTTTACAGTGTAAATCATAAATTATAAGAAAATAAATAAACAGTATGTACTTCAATAACTTCTACATGTCCAATGAATGCCAATATATTAAGCATTCTTTTTTTAAAAATGCTAAAATCATCACAATGTCATAACAGTTCCACTAGTACGGGTGTAATTTTGTGTGATTTTTTAAGCCAACACACATGAATTAGTATCAAAACAGAGCTAGTATATAAGTTATCGCCTCGCCTTAATATAAGTTGTTCAAATATAGTACAAAAGTTTAAAACACTACAAAAGAAAAATGTCTTTCACAGCAGTTTCAATTTTTCAAAACTTTTTGCAATTCAGCAAAGAACCAAAACGGAGTCACGTCTTCTACCAAGAGAGAAAAAAATCCAAACTGACATTGGCTTCGGTTTCTTGGGTATATTATTCTCAAGAATATTAGAATAAGAAATATTTCTCGACAGAGATAGAATAGGTCTTTGCAATATAGGGGTGGATTGAAGTATACTTGACTGTAAGCGCTTTGAGGTACACTTGAATAGATAAATATAATGTTCGTCTATCCGTGGCATACAGCCATTCTCTTCTACGTCGAACAGTTCTTGAAGGCGACGATATCAGGTCTGACAGCATTGTTAGAACATATAGTATTGCTAACATTCATACAACTAAATCTGGGTATTATGTTATTACAAGGATAAAAATTGGATCTACATTAGGTATTGCTAATAATTATTGCACTGAGGCCGTGAAAATGTAGGCGGAGTACAAAATTGGACGGATTTTTACGACGTTTCTGTACTTCGGAAACACCATAATGTTTAAGTTTTGCGGAAAATTTTAAAAACGGTTCCTAAATATCCAATAGATGGAGTGGATTCAAAATCATGTTTTTCTCTATTTTTACTGCAGCTGGGCAAATATGCTCCTGGCCTCTTCAGATACCAAAAATATCAACTCCATATAGATAGGATGTATAGGATTTAGAGAGTATTGCAGTCAGTCATTGTTAATAAACATATAATAATTATCACATTTCTTATGGTTTCACAGAGTTAAGAGATTTCTTAAGGTTACAATTTCTTTAAGAAGAGCTGGGTATTCAAATATATTTTTTAAAGTCCTGATATTCCTCAGTTCTCACTTCTATTCCGTTCCTTAGTTGGGGACTGATTTTATTCAACATTTCTACATTTGAATTTGGTTCTAGTGACTCATTTTAAGAGGAATGAGTTTCTAGTTTCTAGTTCTCACCGCTTTTATTAGAACTGATTTATAGAGTTGTCTTCTAAAAATCTAGACGACATTTTTGCTTTTCTATCCATTTCTGATACTTAATCTAATTTTGCATTACAAAATCCTTCTTTTATCGTATTTTTAAGACCTATTAAATTTATATAAAATTTCGTACATCTCGGGTTGGAATTGACATTTTGTTTTTTTTATTGTATACCCGCGTCTATGTCTTCGAAACAAATAATACGAACATGGAAAGAGATAGAAACCAAGGTGTACAGGTAAAAGAGAAAAATATATAAAAGAATACAAATAGGGAATAAAGCCAAAAGAAAGCAAATCAGAAAGCCAATAAAAAATAACAAAATGAAAATAAAAGGTTAAGAACCCATTTAGCTTAAGCCCTTCATAATGAAGTCTTGTGACGGTAATGCTACTGTCATTACCTTAAAGGGATTGAGCTTAGCTGTCAGGAAGTTCAAACGTACTTGTATGTACTCGTATGTATCATTCTATATACGGAAACGCTCGAGTAATGAGACCATCATGCGTCTTGCGTTATCACTACTAAATACTGTTGAATTAAACGGCAGGGTAGAGAGAAAAATTTCATCCATCATATGCTATTTGCATTTCCTATGGAGCTTTAGGGAATCGGAAAGGCAACGGTTAGAATATTGCAATACAGAAGAACGTAGAAAAGAACAGTATTGCAAATGTTGTTCTCGTAATTAAAAACGAAGCGTGCCCTGTTTCTTTAAATATGTTTCTATATAAATCTTTGTCTCGTTTCTTTACTCTGTTACTACTTTTTAGAAGTCTTTAAATTTTTTCTATCCGCCTTTGTAATAATGTGGGTGTAATTATTCAGTTTATTACTATGGCAAAATGATAATTTGTAGTTAAGGAAAATTGATATGATAAACGGATAAAAGAGAAAATGACCGAATGTGACAATAAACACAAAGTATACACAACTGAGATTCCTTCTAAGATACAGAGCAGTTATTTTTTATAATCATAACAGTTTTGAGAACTTATCAGTTACTTTTATCGCCGTAAAGATAAAAAAGCAAGTGATGCTGTTGGAGGCTGAACCTGGTGTTGCACTGTATCTTTCACGATGATCCTCTGGATCCCTGGACAAAGTTTCTTCTTTCTACAAAGTTCTTTTTTTCTACACAATTTAAATGCATATGTAACAACAAAATGTAAAATTTGTGCATGAATATAGTTTTAAAAATCTACATATGACTTAATTTATTCCAATGAATGTTGTGTTCAAATATTATAAATATTGTTTTTAGTTTATTTTTAACACCTTAATTATGACTACTAAGTAAAGAGCAAAAAACTTAAAATAGAACATAATTACTTTTTGTTCATTTAATGAAGTGAATGAACGAAATTAATTATTTTCTAAAGTTTTGAAATTATTCAGCGCTCGTATTTACTTTTGCACGAGAACATTGGAAAAATGGGAGCAATTCGAAACTTGGCTTAAAACTGAAAATTCACATTTTCATCTTTCATCCACACACCTTCTGCATGAAAAGTGCATTTTTTTGTCTATTTTCGAAACGTGCTAGCTAGTGGAACTATTAGAATTTAGTAACTTGGTGTTATTTACATTCGTGTGTAGGAGCTGGTAGCTCTTTTGATGTTGAAAATTTTTCTGAATCATTCGCGATGTGTTTTGTCTAAAATCAATGGTTAAAATATCTTGGGTGACTTTTACGTGAAAATAGACCAAAATATTCAATATTTAAAATTTTTAAAGACAAATGTTACAAAACACGTGAGCTCTACAATATTTTATAGATTATACACTATTCTACGATATGCTCTACAATATGTGTATATTTTGTTCGAATGTATAAACGAATGGAACGAACGTACATTCGTAGGTCTTCTCTCAATATCTCTGTGAATGGTCATCTCTCAGAATTGGCATAGAAATGAATTAACTACCAGTACTTATAGTTATACTTGAATTTAAATAATTCTTACAACTCTTCCCGGAATTAAAGTACGAAATCCCCATCGCCCGACGCTGCACCTTGTGCATTCTAAATGGCACTTTCACCCGCATTTTTTAATATCAAGCTCGTAGTTGCACAATATTTTACGTTTCCAGCCATACCGGCTTTGTTAATGACTCTTCGGTTGTGGCATTTTGAATATTTTATGTTCGTTTTGTTCAATGAATACCATGACATACCGTCACGCCTATGTTTCCCTGAAGAGGTGGACAGAGTAGTATAGTACATTTCAATGTCGCACCAATTATGTTTCATGTTAAATAAATATCGTATTTACTTGACTGTTGCTAAATTTCTTCTTTTGCTTAAATTTATATTTAACGGTTTAAGCGTCACTTACAGAGATAAAAACTATCCTGTCTTTCAAGTTAGACTAAACAATATACATTTATAAAATGACATTGAAATGGCCCCTTGGTCCATCCATAGAGGACATCTAACACAACCGGTGAAAGGTGCGCGCATACTACGGTCCTCTGCCTACTCTATAACTCTATGATATATACGCGTAATGTTATATATGTTATATTGCTATTGGTTGAGGAGTTTCGAATATGAATATAAAATAACATGACTTTTTATGCATAAAGATATGTATACTTATGTTTGTTACGCTGCAAAACTAATAAATACACATTCATTGATTATTGATGTCTCTGACTTCTAAATGCTTTTTTCACAGCTATTTTTAATATTCACCCCTTTTTGCAAAACTTCTTATTTTGTCTGGTTAGCATCCAGCTCAGTTATTAGTGTCGCGGACAAGCGTTGTCAGTTTTTCAGAGGTGTATTTTCAATATTCATGATGTACTCTTAAATCTTGTTTAAGACTCAAATTTGGATTTCAAATTACTTGTTCCCTTAGCGTACATTGATGTTTCTCTTGTATTTTTATTTATACAATTATAATTATATCTCATACTAATTATTTTCTTTACTTATCGTCTGAAATTTTACGCGAATTCATGTGTACGTGGAGTAAATTTTTTTTAAATTGTATTTTCTTTAAAACCTATAGTACGATAAAAGGAGCAAAAATCTTTCTGGTATAAGATATATGCTTTCCATTATCTTAAATCGAAACAATCAATACATGAAAATTTCTTCGGGAAACATCTAATGACCAGTAAAAGTGGATATCCACCAAAGTAACTAATATGCATGTGTGGGTGAATTCACACGAATGATGGATGGCTGTCGACGTATCGTTAGTACCCAGAGTGGATTAAACTCATATTAGATCATGTAAATACGCTTCAGAACGCAATAGCCATACAAATATTGACTAGTGCGCGGATGTTTACTCAATACAAGGATCGAATTGGATGATACTTGTCGAGGGCTCGACGGGGTCAGTGGACTGGATGGCGGGCAATTTGATTATTGAACGTAATGTTTGTCAATTATCTAATTGCTATTGGTGAACTGTTAATAAGTTTGAGATAGAATAGCATGTAGGGATTGCGCGGAAAAAACTATGGAAGACTATGTCAAGCGGTAGACTGAAAAGATTGTTGATGAAAGTATTTAAATAAGGATATAGATTAAGAGTTTGATAAATATTTTTTTTTAATGTTAAATAATATACTTAAGATCAATAGAATGGACCTAATTCGATTATTTATAACCATACTAATATTTTAATGCAAATTAAGTAACTAATTTCGTAAACAACAATTGAGGTTACGATTTTAGAACTGAAAAAATAAATATTTGTGACATCTCCACACATAGCCTTCAGATATTAAACTAGACAGTGCAGTATTGTCATGCTGTCTAGACTGAATATTAAGAATTTACTCGTATATTGGTGAAAAAGTTCTAAAAGTAGGTACGTATGTACATATATATGAAGATAATTTTTGAAACTGTCTGTTGGCTGTTTAATGTTCACTTTGAACCGTCGACTGACATTTTCGTCGACTTGAGAATTACGATTACAAATATAGACATATGTGTGTATGCGTGCGTGCGTGTGTGAGTGCGTGTGTGTTTACTTGAATGTAACTTTAATATCGTATCCAGAATGAGAAGCGGTTGCTATATAAGTTATAAGTTTTATAAATATGTATTTTCATTATACGAGTAGGTACATCGCGGATGCTAGATCATGGTATGGATTTTTTTTAAAAAGCTTAAAAAGACTAATAGATTTAACAGACGTACTTATATTTATATTCTATAAGAAACAGTAAACTGAAATAAATCAGTAATAAAAGTAATGAACAATTATATCATTAACTATGTAACACCCGCGACTGCCTGGTGTATATTAACAATGTATTTTATATACAGAGCAACATAAAACATGTTAAGAACAAAAATGTACATTGCTAATACTAAATAACCCCTAAAGAAATTAGTTTCGAAGAACATTAAAAACTTTACATTAAACGAAGATATTTAATTACATTTTTTAAAATACGTACCAACTGTCTACGTAGTCAAACTAAATATACATATTTAACCGAAAACTATCTAGTGATTTTTGTGTGAAGAGCTCACAACAGCAGACTTCTATAATTTTATGCATTTAAAAATGGATACGCTTTCAAATTATCACTAATTTTACCATTGTAATATGTTACATTATGTGGCTGTATAAATAAATATGTTACAGTTGTCTTTCCCCTGGTCGCGTGAAGCTTAAGTCTTTCTTAAGCGTAATTAGGGTAATTGCACGCATGCCGTTATACAAGTTAGCAAAAAGTTAACTTGCTAATAACGTGTCAGGGGCGTTAACAAGCAATTTGATGTACAAACGGGTTGTTTAACCTAACCGCCACTGTGTAGGGGTGGCTTTATTTTTAGCCCTTTTTATTTTACCACAATGGTTTTGTTATGCCTGCTTATGGTGTGCAATACAGAGTGAAAACGTAACATCATGCTGGTAATCCTCGACGGGGTAGGCGAGGAGTGTAGTATACTCCCAAGTTTTACCAGCTACGAGTACGTTTACGTTGTAAAAAGTACGTGGTGAAAAGTGGGTGTGTTCTACACTTCTCCGCCTACCCCTTTGGGGATTATAGGCATGATATTACGTTTTTAGTAAAATAACTGTAAGAATAGCAGTTTTAGAATCAGTTGCTAACCTGTTCTTCCCGTCAATCCGTTATTTTATCTGCATAATAGAGTAAGCTTTTAGATTTACAAAAGCGACCCATTCCTATTTGGCATATTAAAAATACATAGCCATTAATGAAGAATTCTAACATTTCATTAACTATCAAAATTTGCAATGTCCACTACAGTTCCAAGGAAAAATTAATGTTGTAAAAGTATTGACCAAATTGTTAAATATACCTGTGCACACTAGTGCCCTCTATGTAACTCAGTGTTGCCAGTATCTTGCATCTATCGCCTACATATGACTCATTCTAACTTAGTTATCTATATTGTAATACATCTTTTCTTTATATTTTTATCTATATACTTAAGTAATCTCTATAAATATTGGTACATATCTTAATGTTCATCTCTAGCATCCTTTCGGCTATATAGATTAGACCTTGGCCTACTTAGATCTTAATACTGTTATAACGTTAGTAGTTATATTCAATTACCGTGACTAGACGAATAAGAGGCATAAACGCGTAGCCTAAATTCCAAGCGCTTACAACCTTTAGTAGTAGAATGTTGTACTACAAAAGTTTTCTCACTTACCCTGGTTTTCTTATAACCGAAGTCCATTTTGTTCGGCAATTCTGCTTGATAGAATTCTAGAGAGGTTTCCATTTGGTACAATGAGAATAATATTTTGAATTTTAAATTTCAATTTTAGTGAAGAGCCAACTTGGGTGTTGGAGTTGGTTCGAGGCGGGTCTGTGTTCGGATTTCGAATATTATTGACTTAGAAGTATGTTGCCATATAAACGACGGGTAATACAAAAATTTGCGCCCCCAGCTTCATTTAATTTTGCAGAACGTATTAACAGTTTCAATTAAATTCTAATGATAAAATTTGAGTGCGAATGCTCACGCTTGCTTCAAATTGAGATGTATCAAAAACTGAGTTTAGCAGATTTGAACAAACAATTATTAATACTTAATTAAAAATAGTTCAATGGAATGGTAAATGCCAGAGAATTGGAGTCTGTCCATATAATTGCGACATTTCTCATTTTAAATACCTTTTGACCTCGGTTACCTCTAATAGCTAATTTTTAAAGCCTTTTATTTTCACAGTTTAACGAGATTATTTCAACGGGTTATTAATTGGATAGAAAACTAATTAAACCACTCCATGTTTCATTATAACTTATTATAATAGTCATACATACATGAAGAAGATATATAGAACATTACCTATCAAGTTTCACAGCAATGAAACGTTAATAGAAGTTAGTTTGGTCTTTTGGCCAAATATTATAATTATTACCGTATTATAACACCAATTCCTTTACCGTTTACGCAGTATGCATGGAACACTGGGTCAACGTGGTGAGATATGGTCTTGGTGGTACCTATATGGGAGAGATACCGTTATAAAGTAGTGTGGATCTCCTCTCAGCAATCGCATCATCATATCAACCTATCTTATTCCACTGCTGGACATAGGCCTCCCCCTATGAGCACTATCGCGCTCTGCCTTCAGCTTTTCACATCTGGTTTCTGCATGCAGTATTCGCATTTTCGCCTCTTAGCAATGTTACTATCATGTTATTGTACTTAAAACTTTCCCTGTAATATTATCGTCAAACGGCTGCGAGCGAGCAACACGAGCGAGTTTCGAAAGCCTAATTAGTTCACAGCGTGAGCTCATTCGTCATTTTTGTTTGTTCCCCGTATTTGCAAGTAGGTACTTTAACAAATTTTATATTTAAAAATTTTTAATTTCAAAATTCAACTTAGTAATAAATGAAAAAATAAAGATAAGATTTTTAATTGTTTATATTGACAGGTACCTATATATTTTAAAATGTGGAAGGATTGTGGAGACTCAGACTTAGATAGAATAGTACCTATTTGTTGAATGGATCATGTTTTGATATTGTATATTTTTAATATTGTGAAAAATTTGGCCCAGTTTCTAATGTATAGTATAATTTTAAAACTAAAATCAGAATTCATCGATTTCGAAAATGAATCGTACGTTAATACGGCGTATTAATGATAAATATTTTGCTATTTGTTTTCATTTACAGTAAAGAATTCTATTGGGATCTAGGGCTCCTCTCATAATGACAAGATTATGGCCATAGTCTGCCACGCTGGATAAATGCAGATTGGTAGACTTAACACACCTTAGAGTTATTTTTATAAATTCTGAGACGTGTAGGTTTCCTCAAAATGATCTCCTTTATCGTTAGCAAGTGATCTTGAACCTTGAAACGCAGTTTTGTATAGAGCTGCACGCCATGAAATTGAACCCAGGATCCTCGGAGTGAGAGCTTGAATTCTTAACCACTAGGCTATCACTGGTTTTTTAAAGACCTTAGGACAGAAATCTATTTATCATTATTACTACCATCATCATCAATGCTTTTATCGTTTCACTGTTCGACACAGGTTCGACTCTTATCAGAATGAGGAGAAGCAATGCCGTAGTCTGCCGTGCTAGCTGAGTACCAGATGACATTCTTCAAACGACTCAGAGAACATTCTGAAGAAAAATATTATACATTCACAGAACTAAACATTACTTATTAATAAAATTGTGTATAACTTTCTTATTTGTTTCTTAACTTAGGGTGTTCGATGCGACTTGAATGAACTGTAATTTAACGTACTAAAACATT
>DWDT01005990.1:0-10015 GCA_018245595.1 Microceris scylla
AATAATACCTAGACCATTTGTTTCCAGTTTTTGCTTAAAAGCAGTTAGTGACGGCTGGGCAAGATGGATATGTATAGTTCATGTATGAAAATATGTTAAGTTAGTAAGTTCTAAGTGTACTTGTAACATTGTGACGTATTAAACTTAATATATTTATGTCGCTGAGAAATAACTTATGATCTATTGAAACGCAATATGTACATTTCAATTCAATTTTTTTTTATTTCGACCGTAATTAAGACAGATAATTTCCACACATTTTATGACGTTAAGATAAAAATTGTAATAGTGTATAATGTTATTTCAGGGGTAGGTTTTAGCGTGAAATAAAGCACACAAATAAAATTTTTCAACTTTATTTAATAAAAATCTCTTTTGACTTGAACACGATCACTAAATTACATACAAAGAAATTTCGTGTAACATTGATTATTTTAGACCATAATAATCAGTCGAGTCAAACGATACATACGTACATACAAAATTAAACTCCACTGACTGATTGAAAAGTTTACTTCATATATTTACATTAATTTATAAGACTTTAAAGTAGCGAGTTAAGTATGTTGTTAAAAATTTTAACAGCTATAATAAATTATAAACATTTAATTATATAATACATATATTATATTATATATTGTAATCAAAATGCTTAATATTTATTCAAAGCAAATAATCTGTTATCCTAAAGATGTTTAAAAAACGATGATAGAAATTTTATGTAACCTTATTATATTTTAAGGTTTAAAACCCTGTGTACCTAATGTTGATTATTTGAGAATACCTACTGCTTGGTATGGCCTTCAAAACACGAATACTGAAAATATCACGGCAAAAGCGTCTGAAGTCCATTAATATTAATTGCCACGTTCCATTTTACGTAATAATATTCCCAAATTTTGATAGTTTTCCAAGAAAAACTTAAATATATGTTATAGTTTAAAGAAAGCTGCTTTGTATGTTATAGTTTAAAGAAATGCAATTGACATTTTGTTATGTTTCAAAAAATAATAATTTGCTATTTCTTTAAGTACCATAAATACACTTTGTAATAAAATTATATACTTTAAAGCAAGTAGCAAATTATTATTTATACCATGTACAAAATAATTAATATTTTGCCATTTACTTAAAGTATATAATGCGTACCTACATGATATCAACCTCATACTAAAACTCTTTTTAATTTATACCTTAAGTAATTGGGCAGTTCGCGTGTCTAGACTATCTTGTGAAATAACTTAGGTACATGGGTACAACGTTATACAATTTATTAAGGTCATAGTTTCTTTGTAAACTGAACAAGCCTCAATATTTTAGTCTGTATCAGTTATTCGATAAGGTCACGAAGCAAATTTCAATTTTCTAACGAAATGTTATAATAAAATTAGTAATATTCTAACAACAAATCGCAAAAGTTTGTTCTTTGAGAGCTTACATGTCAGTAATTGTGCAATTTTCATTTCATATTCGAAATACCCCGTTGACGTTTCTAATAGCGTTGGAAATTAAAATTCTAGTTTCATATCATTATTATATAATCGCTACCAACAACATAGCTATGGCGGTAAAAAGCAGTAAGTAGCAGTATCGCAGTAAAAAAGTAATATCATATTTATTTGTTACGTTTTTCATTACAGTTAATAGCTATTGGATACGCATTTATGACCAAATGCCAAAGATTGATATGGCAACCCCCGTACATTTTGCATTAGAAAAAAATTAAAAATTAATTAAGAATTTATATTGCCATACCAAAAAAAACTATGATTTATTGATACAAATAAATAAGAAATAATATAATATATAAGGATATTAATTTTATATATAATAAATACATGAAGCTCAAACCCTTCTCATTTCAAAGGGAGGCCCCTGTTCAACAGTTGAGCTGTAAAAGGTCGTTGATGGTGATATGAATAATGACTATATTAAACACTTTTTATAAACATTTAACCAATACTTAACTCGCTCCTCGCTGCATTTACTCGTATTATCAAATGCATAGAAATTCCATCAATTTAAGCTTTCGACACTTACATAAACAACATCAAAAAAGCTTACGTCAAGCGACAACGGAAAGTTATCTGGTTTTAGAATATACATACACTGGTTTTAGAATATACATACACATATAAATAAAGTAGTTACATGAGTAATTTGCGTGATATATTGGTATACAACTGGCTTACGAAATTAATAATTAAATTTATGATTTGTTTACGGTGTTTCCATTTAATTAATATTCCATTTGCCTGCCTCTCGATTATATTGCACAAATAATCGTTTATGACTCGTGCCGGCTATTAAACGATTAGTCCGAAAGTTCCACAGCCAGTTACTCGGCTCATAAGTCCTGGTTAACGTTACTTTAACTTTGTTAACTTTGAATGTATTATCATCATCATTATCAGCCTGCTCCCGTCCACTGCTGGGCATAAGCCTCTCCAATGGCACGCCACTGAGCTCGATCTTCAGCTCGTCGCATCCAACCACTGCCAGCCACTTCGCGTATATCGTCACTCTATCGAACTGGAGGGCGTCCTACGCTACGTTTGCCAAGTCGCGGTTTTAGTTTTTTACCATATAAAAGGTTTTTTGTTAGGCACGATCCATATATCCTTTTAGTAACAAATATCCCACGAGTCTATTTCCCATAATTTTGTTTTTACGAAAAATATTTGTAGCATAGCGTTTAAAATACCTGGTTAACTCGAATCTGTCTCTTTATCAGACGTTGATATGCTATGGGTGGTACATTTATTTAATCATATATGACCGCACGGAAAGTACTAACTAATACACGAACTAATGTACGGATTAAATGTGAAGCTGGATTTCTCTACTCACTCGCAATCTGTGTCAATAGATCACTCAGGGAAGTCAAAAATGTACGAGTACATAAAACTTGACCCCGGTAGAGTCCTGACCTGTGTGTAATAAGCGAGCACCGAGTATGACATAAAACCGATAGCCCGTATATTTTTACCGCCGCCCGTTTAGTTATGTGTATATGGGATGTATATGTGTAGCATGTATGGTTCACGCCTTAACACGCATATGCCGGCCTTTATTTAAGCATTTGTGCACATAAAGCGGGTATACCGGAGGCGTGCAGTGTTCTTACAGATTCTGTGCATGAAAATCATAACTTAAATGTGCGTATCGGGATTTAAGTTTTCAAAATATATTTTTGTGTCTAATAAGTATGAATGTATACAGTTATGCATGTTTTGGGGTGAATTGAGGAACTCACGTTCGTTAATTTCGTTCACTAGTATCCACGGGTCGACGGTAAATTTTCCACACGAAATGCATTATAGTTGCTATTGGTCATCCACTGAATTCCCTAAGGACCATAGCTTCCAGCGCGCTCGCTCGATATTACGTCATCCATCATGGTCTTCGCACCTATAATTATTGCACGAAAGCAGCTAATTAGTTGGTCAATGTCGGTCAAATGCTCAAACGTCATTGTTCTTAACAAATAAGAATGAACTAGAAATGTTGTCTCAATTGTTAGATTTAAAATAATTTTCCATATTTCTGACATTTGTTCCTGACATTTGACAGTACCTGACATTTGACAATTCCTGGCATTTCATATTTTGAGACACAAGATATAATTTTAAAATCGAATGTGATTTGATTCGAATATTTGAGCCGTTAATTGTAACGGTAATACAAATATATCGCTAAAACAGACAAATGGAATTTATACTAAACCATATCGGGAATGTGGAATAGACCGTCTATTTTAAAATTTATTAACATGAAATATATATAAAATTGTCGCTCGCGTTCTTAACATATTGCGTACAAAAATGTCGTGTAATGCAAAATGCAATTTGTTCAATACTCTAGTTATTATGTACATAATTTTAATAACGTAAAAGTGCACCATATTTATTTCTATTTACATAATGTACAATACATGCTAACAAATACATTTATATGTATTAACAATAACCTCAAGAAAAGGAATAACGCGTCTTATTCTTAAATTAAACCCAAAGGAGGGAAGTATGTTACTTACGATTAGCGCGGGAAACTACGAACAGGTGCTGGTAAGTTCAACCGTGCAACGTTTTATGTGTGTGTATTCATATATTCACACATACATTTAACACGACTTATCGTACATACAATACGTATAAAAATGTCTTCGAATTTAATCATACAAATCGTATAATAATTAGTAGACAATGCTATTTATTGCTACTGCCATTGTAGCTTAAGGGCAAAATGAATCTTTACGTATCTCGTGTCCCGCTCCAACGACCATCGAATGCCTAAATCTATCTCTGTCTTAAAGCGACTGACGTTCGATATGTTCGAACTTCAATCGAGCCGGGATCATTTTTTATTCACGCAATGTAAGGTTGTACTGTATCTTCCTACTTTTTGTTTAATCTAAGCTTTTATAAACACATTTTTTTGTTACAGAGTTGTTATTTAATAAATTAGTAGGTTGGACCATGGATTTACATTTATGTGCATTAAAATAATGGTTTTTTTTTTGGCTTAGTAACACGTTTACAAGAATACAAGGAGGTGATCAAGCACCGATTTAGGTCGATACAGCTGTCAGCTTCACAGCATAATATATATTGAAAAGTTAAGAAGTGTACACACAAATGTCTAAATTTTGCTATTTGGCCACATCGCCACGTACAAAATCAGAGTTGTGTCAGCCTTTTTGTACCTAATATCTACTAAAAGTTGATAAGTAACAACAATGTAGTCATTATGTTTCTATGAAACTGTTGTTATAACAATACAAAATATTCATTAGGCTTATTTCACTTCAACGTATACTCTCCACGAACTTTATTTATTAATAATAAATTCATTCTATTTACACTGGTTTTTACATGATAGACTTATATAAGCCAAGCTAAGCCAGTTTGTCTTTGAGACGCACTGAGAGGTGTGTCAGACACCTGTCTAGTACCCATTGTTGGAAGGTCTAATGGAATGTTGCTAAGAAAATTATCCTCTGCACAGTTTCACGGGATCTTTGAAAATATTTCATCTCACATACATAAAATGCAGTAACTTCGAAAGCGGCAAAATAACTGGGACATGCAAAATAAATGCGTTAGTCACGACACATATGCCAAGTAGAATTTACGGTCAGGTCTGAATTGGATGAAGTAGCATCGTGTCTTTAAGTATATTACCATCGTTTAAGCAATATAATTTTTCGTAGAAAAAATCTTTTAATGCACAAAATCTAATTAATATTGTACGTTTCAAAAGAAATTCTATAAATGAGACTATTTCATTCAATAGACAAACTACAACAGTTTTAGACAATATCCTAATCTTGAAGTCCAAATTCCCATTTAATTGTTGTCTGTTGCCGAATTGATCAGCACTTCAGAAGAATTGGAGCCCGAGAATGAAATTTTGAGCCCCTTAACTCTGTGCTAGGGAATCCAACGGCACCACCAATTTTCCATTGGAGTAGCTGTAACAAAGCAACGATCATCATTAAATCATTCACGACGCCAGTTTCGTTTGTCGTTTGAGTAAAGATGGTTAGTTGCGCTACAATGTTATTAGTCGGTTTTAAAATAGGATAACGACAAATTAATACAACAAATCAAAATATATACATATATATTCCAAATATTATTAACCTGTACGGTATCGTTGCTGTTCTGGATTTAGCTCTGCTTTGCCTACAGCCTTCATCTGTAACCAAGACATTACACTATTAATATTCCCATCAAAGTAATAACGGAGTTCATATCTACTGATCTGTGGTGATCAATGTACATATATCGAAGACATACATAGTGATGTACGTCTTGGAAGACTAATCGGAAAGTTTTCCCTCTCTCATAGTTGAACGGTATCGACGAGGCTTAATTAAGTGGAAGAGCATGCTATTGTCTCGATACTTGCGGAACAATACTTATCTTAGGTCGAAGTTGCCAGAAGTAATATCTGCGATACCTTAATGAGAGAACTTTGTATCGACTTTGTTAATCGTTTCTGACCCGGCCACAACGCTACTCGTTTCGTACTCTATAAGCATTTTAGCTTTGTAACCGTAAATATTGTTACCACAATGTGAATGTGTGTGTGGAGTAACGTCAAAGACATTGCTACTATATAAACAAATAAAACAATAAATAAAGAAGGAGTGTTCTAAGAAGTCCTCCGTGAGGTATGAACAATCAATATGGACGCGCCAAAGGTGACAAAAATAAAAGATAAAGAAATAATAAAAAATCACCTAAGTTCGTAACTAGACTAATTTAAAACTAAAATTATTTTATTTATGCTGCACTAACACGCTAATATAGCGGTCTTGCTGAATTACTATTTAGTGGGACCCTTACCATGTGGTTCGGCTAACATCGTTGCGAAAGGCACGCATCGCATTTGACGGGCTCGACACGTCGCTTGCCCTGAGAGGCCTGCGAGCCGGACTTACGCCGGAAAGTGTACCTAACGAGCAGACCTGCAATGCAAAACGCGGTACCGTTAACAAAACAAATAAAAGAAAACAACAAACAGCTAGCGCGTCCATCTGAAATACGCCCATGGGCGAACGAAAGCAGGTGAAAATAAAATGATACTCGCGGGAACTTCATGACTTGACACCGCTCGGATTCATTTGTGTTTTACGTGAGAATGGAACTTTTTATTGTGATATTACGAGTTTGATTGTTGGATTAATTTATTTTGTTTGCTGTGTACATGAGATGAACGTTTTAAAATGTAATTTTATGTTTTAGAGCTAAATTCAGAATGTTTTCCGACTAGGTAGTTATCCATAACAGGAGTTATTGTTGTTAGTTTTGGCATGCATTACTTAAGCTAATACATTTATAAAACCTACTTTTTATACATGTATCGAACAATGCATATTATAGTGTTTTGAAACTTACCAGTGAGACCAGCTTTATTGATACTATTCGAACTCGAAAAACCAGATATTTTTTTCCACGCTTTTTTATTCCAGAATCCAGTAGTTTTAGCATCTCCACAACTGGAACTTCGTGGTGATGGTATTTCTCTAGGGCATCGTAGACTGCATTCTTCTGCCCCCAAAATCCGAACACCAGCTCCTCGGGTCCCATATGCTACTGCAGGCAAATGAGGGACGGAGCCTGTAGGTTTTCGACGCAGACTACCTACGTAACTAGCTCCACTGCTACTTCCGCTAAACCCACTATCTAAATCAGGCGGATTACAGCTAGCAGGGGACAGTAATTCATCAGTGGGTCCAACTCTTAAAAGTTCCTCTATATTATCTCTATCTTCGGCTCTTTCGGAATCTGGAGATTCACATTCTGGCATTAGCATTGCCTCGACGCTAAGATTTAATTCTCCTAAGATCCGTTTATGCCTAGATTCAACTCTGCGTACTTCTTCTTCCACTACACTTCTGTCAAGTGAAACAAGAGACTGTCGTGGCCCGTAACGGTGTTTTGGGCAAGTTCTGGATCCATCAGTGATTTCTTCATAAATATTTTCCTCCGTACCGTATCTTGTTACATAATTATGTCTTGCTGTACGATCTCGCGGTATTCCACCACGTCCTCTTAAACGATGTGCCTTTCTTGACGATGAAGGCATCGACAAGTGATGATCATAATAGGCGTATGAATAGTCTACTGGTTCGAATCGCTCCATCGTGGCGGCAATATTACTTCTGTTCCAACTTTGTGGTGGTGGTTCTCTTGATAAGTTTATGGCAGCAAGTCGCGCAGGTAATATTTCATCTAGGTCTCTAGCGCAGCGTTCGTCCAGTGACTGTGCGCCATCGTCTTCTTCTCGTCTATGTTTGCGATGCGGTCTGCGAGCAGTTTGCGAGCGCACATGCGGGCGTTCGCAATCAGACCCATGGTCATGACTGTAATCCGGAGTGTGACTTCGGTTAAAATCTCCTGGACGGTGCTTGCAATCAGCCGTGTGAAAATTGGTGTGCCTAAGGCTGTAAGTAGAATTCCCTTCGTAATCTGAACGATCGTAGCAAGGGCTGTCGTCGGCGTTGCTGGTGTGAGGATGTGGACAATCGGCAGCGATGCCGGACTCGGATGAAGGATAGTCGTGAACCTCGGCTGTAATCATTACTCGGTCGTCCGGCCGCGCTGGTTCGGATGTAGCGTGACGGTGGTGAGGTCGTGGTCGTCCAGTTTCGCGGCAGCTGGCAAATGCTCTCTGCAGATGTGGGGCATGCGGGTATCTGCCGCAGCGTGAGTCGAACACCGCCTCCCCTGACTCGTCGGGGCTCGGCGGCGCGCTTCGTGATTCCATGGCTCATCCTCTCATTACCAATTAGTACCTGTAAATAAAATAAATTGTTTTTATTCATAATATATCACCATAATGAAATTGAAGCGCGTAACATATTTTTGCTTTTAATAAAAGTCCCCAATACTCAAGGCGGGAGAGCCCGAGGGCAATGAATCCGAAATTACATGCTCTGTGATAAGGGTAGGGTAAGTGACGATCAACATAGCAGCCGACGTCGATATATCATCATCAGTCGCCGGGTAATAAATTGGGGTTTCACACCATGTTTGTAGAAGGTTATTGTAGCGACGTGTTTTAGCTTGGCTTGTGTTACTCTTATATGACAAAGTTCAGTAAAGCTTTTGAAGTGGATCGGAATCAATCACTGTTAGATATTTTCGATGTCGTATTGTGAAAAAAATTGTATAGGTATCTATAATTTTACGCAGTAATTCGTGATACAAAATTATGTAAACTGGAACAATTCGGCGGCACAATTTTATTAATACTCTTACTTTCGGTACGGTTATCTTTTGGAAAAAAAAGTTTTATCGGATCTGTCGTTTTTATGGACTCTCAAAAGTTTAATCCGGATAACATTTAGTGAGATTTATTACGTTTGTTGTCCTTAAAACAAACACAAAACAAAGATCAGATCGTGTCACAGTAATCAAAATTCAAATAGACTACAATTTTATTTAAACAAATCGTCCATTTTAGACAGTAAATACATTTTATTTTCACACAAATGGTGCTCATCTATCGAAAGGAAAAATGTAATAAATCCAATTTTATCATAAAAGAATTTCACATTACAATTTTATTGCGATCCCACTGGAAGTTATTGCACGCATTCCAGACCAATTTATTATGATAACGATAATAAGTGTCCCTGAACTAGACATCATGGGGAGCTTACCCTCCAGCCGTCGCCATGGCAACGGCGGTTAAAACGCCACCGTTCCGTCCAATGTTTATCTGTTTAATTCGCACTCAGTTTATGCCACTTTATTACGCGCAGTCAAGTATCCAGAACTAGTGTATTTAGTTGAGCGGTAAGGGAAAACATTGTGAGAAAATCTGGACACTTAAAATTCTCCAAAAAAATTTTTGCTAAAACTTTTGAAGTCTGCGAACCCGGATTTGGCCAGCGTGGCAGACTATGCCCTTAATTTTCTTATTTTGAGAGAAAACCCGTGTTCAATAAAAAAACGGGAAAAGGGTCGATAAGAAGTATCTTTGGTTATTGTTGTACATCATGAGACATTGTATTAACGATATCAGAGTATCAATTACTTTGGTGTTGGTCTAACTAAACCGTTTGGAATACGTTTGATCTTGGAAACGATAAGTTCCAGAGTAAATAGACGCTTGGATCTCGGTATTATGTCGTCGTCACAACAAGTTTTATAGTTGTTCATGACTGAGATTACCGATATATTTACTCTGTTTTACGTATCACATTGTTGACTTGTAAAATATAATCAACAATATCAAAATTCGAACACATTTTAAACGCTTAAACCCTAGCACTAATGTTTTGTTACTATGAAATGCTGAATAAAAAAGTGTTTCCTATACTTCGCACCACTTGTATTACTTGATTTGTAATTAGTTTTACTTAAACGTAGGTAACCTTCGGGGAAAAAGTCATATTTTGAAACCATATATTACATAAATTAAAATTTCATTTATTCAAAATTGGTTCATAAGAACACTTTTTGTACGTCAAAATGATGCTACCACCGCTTCGGAAGAT
>DWDT01005991.1:0-10013 GCA_018245595.1 Microceris scylla
TACGCGCTACTACTACTACTGAGCTTTAAGCTACGTAAGTTACCACGCTGTTCCATTGAGGATTGATAGGGTGTTGCAAGTGCAGAAGGATGTAGCTTTGTCTTCAACGGTTTATTTAAAATGGTTAAGATTTTAACATGATTAAAGTGTTGTTTAATTAATTTTCGTGGTAAAATTGTACTGTTTCGACAGATGGCCCAGCCGTAGTTAATATAAACCTGTTCGTCCGAAGTATTACCACCATAAGCGACATTAAGATGGTTAGTAAGAAGAGCGAAGCGTTTTAAATGTGGACGATCCTTTATTCAAATTACCCGTTATTTTGGCACTATATCTTTTATTTGAAACGCTTAAATGTAACTTTAAGAACAAAGAATATATTTAGAAAAAAAGAAGAAAAAGAAGAAAAAATATGATAAAAAGGAAGCGTGGTTGTTAGATATCGTGCCAGTAACGTGTATCACTTTATGTTATTGAGTTATTAACAATAGTAATGAAACAGTTAAAGTAATTATTATTGGACATATATGAGCTAATAAAAAACTGTTATTCGGTTACTATTGTCGATAACTAATTTCAATTTAGTTCTTGAGCTGTAGGTCTGTCTGTGTTGTAAAGAACTTCTTTAAGAATGAACGGAATTAAATCCACTTTCTAGACATAAATCGTGAACTATATACTAAAAATATATAACATGTATATATATGACTACATATAATTTACTTTGAAAAACACCTACATTTTTTTCAATTATGACTTGAAAGTGGCTCAAACGTCTGATTGCCGAATTTTAACATTCCGGTATGCGAATTTAACTCCTTTTATTTTTGAAAATTGTCCTCTATTGTGGCCGCATGAGTGCGGGCGTTACGTTAGTCATGAAACAACCATGTAGCAATTTCTGTACCATAGACGTCCAGAGACACTTCCTATCTACAATTGTATATTTAAACGGCCAGGATTAAATTAATGAAAACAAGCTATGGAAGAAGCAACTTGTGCGTTACAATAAAATAGTACTGAAATGAATAAATTACTAGGGCTTAAGTATAGTATGTCACGCTATGTAGTAATAATAATAAAATATATTTGTATTAATTGACGCAGGTTAGTTTCATACTTTATTTTATTTTATTTGTCTTTTGATGGGCAGTGTGAAAATGTCGTGAATATATTATTATCGTTAACATGAAATTTTTTAGACATGCTAGTCACGAACGGCTAGGCAGGATTCAGGCTATTTTAAACCTGAGAAAACTATTTACTAGTAGATTTTTTTATAAATAGTATTATCAAAAAAGGGCGTTTGTTTAAAAAAAAAAAATTTAGTATCACTAAAACGAATTTTAATTAAATTTATATAAAATCTGTAAATACACAAAGTATTGTTCATATCTACATGTTTTGTTATGTATTTTGAAATAGCTTAGGAATATAATATTTATTTATATATGATTTCATTTTGGATATTTTTTGTTTCACCCACGATGAAAATATTTTTATTCCACATAGTTCAAATACTTCACTTAAGGAGCTACCACTCATTCTCGCTATCGTCAACTAAGCGACACATTTTGACGATACAATCTCTCATAGACAGATCTTAGGGCAACTAGTGTACTACTCCCGATACTTTGATCGTCTCGATCCTGGCACGAACCAATAGATAAAAGAACCGTTAAATAACTTTCATCTTTCAATAATCCCCCCACGACGAAATTGCTACAAGATTCGCCGACCGATTGTCACTAACCGACAGTTTTGTTTGTTAGACGCCCCGCTAAATTTTCTGTATCATACACGAACACAAATTCCTAGAAACAAGCCAAATTAGACACTGTTCTCCCGTCAGAGTTGATTTTTAGTTATCTTCCATTAGTTGACAGCCTTAGTGAGTTCAGTTTTATTTTATTAGTTTCCGTAGCGGTAAACGTTGACAGTATCACAAATAAATCTAAGAAATTTCAGGTGATAAAGGTGAGTGGCCTTGTACTGGCTGAGTGAGACCAAACGCTAGGGCCTAGTCCACGTTTCTGTGTGATTTGTTTTATCAACCGTATATTTTGCTTGGTACTTAGATGGGCCAGCGGTAGTGAGTGTGAACATATTTGTCCGAAGTATATCCAAAATCGATGACGTCACGATGGTAAGTTACATGACCGACTGGACCGTGCATCTAGCCTAAGTTGAAGTATGACTTTTTGGTTTTTTCCTTTCTTCTCCTACATTAAAATGGTTACACGACTCTTTCCAACAAGTCAAATGAATGGGCAATTCTCTCCGCTTGCGACGGAGCGATTTACCCAAAACACGTGTAATGTTTATTTTTTACGATTTCTTTATACAATTTTTCCCTTTGGTGTTGACGACCAAAATCGTTTTTAGCCGCGTCTCACTCTTCCCGCGATGGAGTGATTGTTGTTTTCAGTTCCAACTCGAGCCGAATCGGATGTATGAGACGAACCGTGTCTTCTTCGAAATTCATAGGTGTTTTTGTTTTTATTATTATTGTTTCTGTTTATTTTGTTGTTTCCTCTTCCTCAGAACTCGACAGGCAATTTTAATTTTTTCGAATGGCCAATCGTTCTCATATCTTTAGGGACATCAGCTTCAAATAATGAACTGGAACGCACAACGCTATGTGGTGATGATGCTCAGGTTCCATTTCGTTATACCTTGAACTGTACTTGAACATTCGCATTTCCCATCAAACTGCGCCCACTCATGACTGATACGTGTGAGACGTGTGAGACGTGTGAGTACGCCGCAGGTCGGTCGCAGGACTGTTGGTGGTGTAAATAATAAATGTAACTTTATAAAAATGTTCTGTTTTCTCATTAAGGCGATGCGCCAACGTTAGTTCGCGTCAACCTGTTTCTACGATCCATCAGCAAAATAGATGATTACAAGATGGTGAGTTTTGAGCACATGACCAATTAATAAAACGATGTAACGCAATTTTTAACCAATGACACTTTTATTATAAACCAAAGTTTCGTCATTAAAAAACATTAACATTCGATAAATATATCTGAAGCTTTGTTTATAATAAAATTGGCCATAATCAAATTGATATTTGGCAATATTTGCACTCTGCTAAACATTTTCAAGCTATCGTATATTTGGACATGTGTATGTGGTTTTTTATTATTTTGTTTCTTATTTTAGTTTGTTTCTTTTTTCCTTTGTTTGTTATTATTATTTTGGTTTGATATGTTTTGCACTGTTTATGACCCTCGTATGTTCATTTACACCCATGTTGTGTGTTAAACCAGTTTTATGACTGTACCTAATTTTGACCAAACTCTAAAAGTAACATAATATACGGTGCGGAGTCGTGAAACTTAAAAGTTTATTTAATTGCTGTCTAAATTTATTTTAACAAAAATTACTTTAAATAATTCTCTTTTGTGTAAAATCGATGTTGAACGACTCTTTTTCTTTCGAATAGTTTTTGTTATGTTTATTTCAGAGGCGCTTTATTATTTCGTTTTGTTTTATTTATATGTATACTTATATATATTTAGAGGGCACGTTCCGGTCGTATATTTCTATACATGTATAATGTAAAAACACGATGGAAGTCAGCAATGATGAGTAGAGAGCACAAAATTAAAGAGCTTCGATCAACGCGCTTCATAATGACAAACTATTCGATCAATTGGTTAAAAATAGACGAACTATTGTACAACCATGTGCGCGACACGCTGCTACACCAGGCCAGGGTCCTCGGCCCGCACCAACACTCATGGATCCATCCCCTAACATTTATTTTCTGTATATTACTTTTATCATGCTTCCTTTTTTTGTCATGCTGATATATTTTTATTTCTTTATGAAGATTATTATAAACATAAAAACTATTTTGGTCGTGTACGTTGACTGTAATTAACATTGTCGATATTGTCTTGTTCATGTGAATTTGTGTTGTGTACAAATTATTATTGTATCGGGACACCGTCGCGCCCGCACTCGGCTTCGTGCTTCTGAACGGTGGCTGACCACCTGACCGCAATTTGTGAACCCCGCTCCGAAGCTAGACGTTCTATTTCGTAGCTCTAGTTGTACAGGTTTTTAAGCCTGCATGAAGGTAAAAAGCAAGCATTCCATCAACGAATGCTCTGGACGGTGAGTTGGTTTTATGCTGCGCTTGATACTAGGTAGTTAAATGTGCACGGCGTGTGTGTTCCGCTTCGACGATAGTTTATATCGATATAAAAGTTACTAAACACCTTACCAACAATCTATAATACAAATAATCGATAGAAAAATTAATCGCGGTGATCTAACAGAATGGAATAATCGGGCCCAAAACATATTATACGTCAATGAACATCGATATTGTAACGATTATAATGTTATTAACGATTTATATCGATATATTGAAGAAGTTAGCTTTTGGACTGTTATTTAACAATTTTAAAAACTAAATAATGTCATTTTTGAATCAACACACGCGTTTTTTACTTTCTATATCATCTATCTTAATCTTTTTTATTAAATAACCACTGTACAAAGATATTCACAGCACTGTAAACTCTAAGTTAATGCTAATAATTACCAATATCGGTCATGTGAAAGTCATAACTGATGAAAGTTATTTCAATTCTTTCACAGATATATGAATCAATAACTTCTTTGGTTATACTTAAAACGTTTACTTCACAAAATCTATACCTCTAATCTTAATGACTAGTCGGATAGTAGTCGTATTAACGTTATTGAACTGTGTTGTAAAACTAGTCTGGCTTCGAGCCAATATTGTAAGCGATTCATTCATAATAAGCTTCCCCGCATCCATCACTGTCCAACCGTCAGACACTTTACCAACACGATAATTATTATCAGTTGTGTTAAATTTTCGACTGTCATTTCCTATTATAAATTCCATATATTTGATTATGACTATCTTTTCTAACATTCTATTCATTGGTTTCTACGATATACACCATGCGTTTTCCTTCGGGAAGTTCGGTGAAATCTTAAACAGTATATTGAAGGATTTTTTGTCCCATCTACTCACATGACATCTATTTATTTATAATCATTGATATTTTGATGTATACGTGTGATTCTATAAATTTTGACATTCTTACAAAATTGCGTTTTTCTCACATCGAAACGTTCTGCCAAAAGCTAACTTAATTAAGCATGCGTAAATATATCTTGCATCTAAGCTTTAACTGTTTTACAATAATTCATTTGACTTGCTCCTTGATGTCGAGGGATCGGTTGAGCATTATTATTATTAATTTATATCTTACCTAATAAAATTAAAGAGGAACCTTCGACACCATGTTTTCTTTTTATCTCGGGTGTGGAGTTCTTGTAGACGAATAGATTAGACTCATCAGCAATTCCCTTATGGAAGAATTGGCATGTATAACTGTTTAATTTTAAGTAATAGGTATGTTTAAAACTTTAACACTTGTAATAATTTTATCAATTTATAAGTAGGGTCTCTAGAAAGTTCTAAAGTTTCTAAGGAATATCATACTGACGATGTTTCGCGCTACTCCTCCGTTGCTGTGTTTATTTTCGTTCTTATTGTTCTTTATCAATTGTAATATACAGGTTTTAATTAAATCACTTTAATTCCCAATATTTTTATGTAGTTCATATTTAATAGCAACAACTGTAATAATACAAATGTTTCAGTCATCTACCAGTTTACTAAGTATTGGTTTAAATTTAACTACTTAAAATAAAATTTGATCGATGTGTCTTTTAAAAATCACATTCCTTTTTGTATATAGACTTTCTAATTCCATTTCATTAACATTACAATTTAGTTAAACTAACACGTTTATATTTTTGTAGTGTTTACTTTAGTTTAGTTAATTTCAGTGTAGTGGACGCACGTGGGGTAGCGCAAAACAAGCGTAATATATGCGAAAAATATTAAGCGATCACTGTTGCACTGAATGATGCAATTTTCAAATTTCCATCCATGTCTACATGCAGCTTGATGAAGTAGACCCTATGTAAAGCTACCTCGAAAGCTTCTAGAGAATCAACAGCGCCACCATGTGTGGGATCGTAAATCAATTACGTCATACAACTTCCTTACGATCCTGTTCTCCGTTTTCTCTTCTCTTTCTACTTGTGCTCGTCATAAGTAGCCCCATCTGTCTTAGTTGTCTTCTTGGATTTGAATTTAGAAGACAAACTTCAGGTTTTAATTTTATGAAAATTGTGTTGATAATATTTATGTCCTAGATGACTCTCTGGTTCTACGCTTTATATATATCTCTGCCCTCCTAAATCAAATTCTTTTGCATGTTACCAGAAACATATTACGTACCATTTAAAAGGTTTGTACATTACTTGATTAACTTCTTGACTGTAACTATTACTTTGGCAAAATATTATGTGCTTACAAGTAAATACTTCGATACTTCAAATTTTGTATCAGATCCCAAAGAATAAATCTTAGACCCCTTTCGACCCAATCACTCCTCCTCCGATAGTAACTCCTGGCCTCGGCTACTCAATGTATGACGTAATTAATGGATCCCATACAAAAATAATCAGCATTATTGATAGATTGAAACTACTTTGGACGATAATCGGAGTGGCCTACTCTTATACAGTATGTTGTTTCGATCGATATCCGAAGTTCGTGCACTCGATGCAAATATAAAAGCAACTATTGTGATATTTCAGGAATACTCCGTACAATTGACATTCAGGGAACAATGGTTAGATGAGAGGTTGAAATTCAATAACCAGGGAGGTGAGTAAGGATGGACCCTATTATAGTTTTTTCTTTCTCTTATTGCCAAAATATTCACTGAAGTAATTAAAAGTAATATCCCAAAAATTTCTGACAATAAAGTATAGATCCAATAATATTTATTCTGGTTTTTTTCGCAATGTAATAAAATTAATTTAAAAATTTACTCTGCTTCGTTAGTCGAGTGGTTGCAATCGCGACTGCCGATCGGGAGGTCTTGGGTTCAAATCCCGGGTCGGGTACTATTGGATTTTTTTAATTTAGAATTTCTATAAGAGACTCGGACTCTTTTTCTGTACCTGGTGTATGGCAATAGGCTCATAACCTATTCCATGAGACTAAAACGTTACTGGTGAAATGTGGGAGTATACCACACTCCTCTGCCTATTTCTTCGGGGATTAAGCGCGTTTTTTTGAAATTTCTTTTGATTTCTTTTACACGTAACAAAAACATCCCAAGGATTTTTATAGATAAGGTATTACAGTTATTAACGTTGCTTTTAGAACAAGATATATACATATGTATTTACCAAGAAATAAAAAAGATATATGACTTAGATATGTATCCATTAATGATTTGGAATGCCACCTGGCCTTCGAAACTGGTCTATATTTACTTTGAGTTACCTACCATATCGTTGCCTATACCGTTCACTATCAACGAAATAAAGTATGTTCTCAATATGCCCAACTACTACCAAATTACCGATTATTTAAAATCTAAGAATTAATTCGAACCAATACCCAGGTCGCCTCAAGTACCTCACGCTGACGGAGGCCAACCGCGTCTGGATGCCTGATCTGTTCTTCTCGAACGAAAAGGAAGGCCACTTCCACAACATCATCATGCCGAACGTGTACATCCGTATTTTCCCCAACGGCAACGTGCTGTACAGCATCCGGATCTCGCTGACGCTGTCCTGCCCCATGAACCTCAAGCTCTACCCATTGGACAAGCAGACCTGCTCGCTGAGAATGGCTAGCTGTAAGTTTTTCATATAATTGGATGGGTAGGTTATTGATAACCTCGTCATAGACTGTTGACTTCGTCAAAGATTTTAGGACACTATAGCTGAAAGCGATTTTTGATAATAGCAAAGGGACCGTAGTCAAAGTCATGCTGAAGAGAAGGATTACCTAATGGTGAGTAATATAAGGAAATCTATCACTGAACTATTAGCAGTTCTTGTTGAGTAAATTGGTATTGTTTGCAGGGAACACAGCTTATGAACCTTCTGACTCGGCCGTCAACTAGTACTGTACTTATTATGTCCAGATAGATGAGATCTCTCTCTTTATCATGAGTAATAAGTAGGAAATAATTTTCTAATTTAGATGGTTGGACTACGGACGATTTAGTGTTCCTGTGGAAAGAAGGTGACCCTGTTCAGGTTGTGAAGAATCTACACCTGCCTCGCTTTACTCTCGAGAAGTTCCTCACTGATTACTGTAACAGCAAAACCAATACCGGTAAGATTTTGGGGAGTGACAGTAGCGTTCAATACTATGAATAAAAAGCGCCTGAAAATCTGTTTGAAAGCGCCCTAGGGTATTTGATATATTACCTTGAGTATTTAAACCATTGAAAGAATACTATTTTTTATTTTGTTTTAGAGTTTACGAGATACAAATAATGACTTTTTTATTAGCTGTTTTATAAGTTTTCCACATGATGAGTTATTACAATTTTAACAGTCAGATAGTCAGATATTCAAATATACATATGTAGTTCATGCAAGAGATAAGACAAAAGTATCATTGTATGCCAGGTACTAATTCGCTTATTATTTGCTTTTTCTAGGAGAATACAGCTGCCTGAAGGTGGACTTATTGTTCAAACGCGAGTTCAGTTACTATTTAATCCAGATCTACATTCCGTGCTGCATGTTGGTCATAGTATCCTGGGTTTCCTTCTGGCTCGACCAGGGTGCTGTTCCCGCAAGAGTATCTTTGGGTATGTTTTGAAACATAGGCGAAAAGAACCAATAAAGGGCCTTGTATGATACCATGTTAATAAGAATAATTTTAAAGGTCTTCATTAGATAAAAAGGTTTTTTTCAATTCTTTTTTGCTTAGATGATCATTACTCTTGGGCACAACAACAACAATAATAAGTAATGTCACAGAATTGCACAAATGTGATAAAATTTTCTCTAAAGCTTTTTCAAAATCGAAAAAAATTTAATTCTATCTTTTAATAAATCAAATATTGTAAGCTTGGTATAATCATATATGAATCTTGATTAAAATTTAAACATATATTGCAGGAGTGACCACTCTACTGACCATGGCTACCCAATCTTCTGGTATCAATGCTTCCTTGCCACCCGTGTCGTACACCAAGGCTATCGACGTCTGGACTGGCGTTTGCCTGACTTTCGTTTTCGGAGCTTTGCTAGAGTTCGCGCTGGTCAACTATGCGTCTCGCTCTGATATGCATCGCGAGAACATGAAGAAAACGAGGCGCGAGATGGAGGCGGCTGCTAGCATGGACGCGGCATCGGACCTGCTGGATACCGACAGCAATGCCACTTTTGCAATGGTGAGCTCGGGATGGTTTAAACTTCACTTTATTTATACCTTGACGGATTTTTCTAGTAGTTTGTCGAGATTAACTGTTGTTGTTCTGCATTCTACAGTTTTTTATTTTTAGATAGGTGATGTGGTAGGTTCTTTCTTATGCTTAGGTGTATTCCTATTCGTAAAAGAGCAGGCTGGATGGAAAGTTCTCGTCGTCCCTGACTTTTCTTCAACCAGCAGAAACCGCTGATGCGGGGCGGCGTGATGGACTCTAAGATGCGGCAGTGTGAGATTCACCTTAGTCCGCCGCGCCAGAATTGCTGCCGCCTCTGGATCGCCAAGTTCCCTACTCGCTCCAAGAGGATTGATGTCATCTCGCGCATCACCTTCCCGCTCGTGTTTGCGCTCTTCAACTTGGCTTATTGGTGAGTTATATCGAATTATGGCTTGATATACTTACTGAATTTAAATTTTTCTATGTGTTGTTTGATACTATTTTTATTAAATAATATTTATCATATCGGATCAATCATATCTACACTGTTTTTATCGTATGTTACTCGTACTCAGGTCGACCTACCTATTCCGCGACGAAGATGAGGAGAAGTGATTCGAGAGCGAGCCGGGCGGCACTGCGGACATGGCGCGGTTGTCCGTCGCGGTGCTCGCGCCCTACGCGTTCTTCGTCACGATTTACTTGCTGTGCCTGCGCCGCGATCCGCCCATCGTGCGGCCGCGCGCCGCGTCCCCCGCGGCC
>DWDT01005992.1:0-10013 GCA_018245595.1 Microceris scylla
ACAGGTGGTCTTGCGGGGAGCAACAAAAACAGCGCACATTTCTATCAAGCTCTTCCCACAAAAGCTCAAATGGATCAAGATCCGGGCTCTGAGGGGGCTACACCATGGTTTCTAACACCCCTTTTGTTTCTTTATGTTCTAAAAAGCCCCGCTATAATTTTGAACTATTGTAATCGAGGTGAAATAAGAATAGGCAGAGTTACCACTACGTCTTTATTCACAATGGTAATAAGTAATGGAATAAAAGATTTGTAATTAATTGTAAGAGCGTTTGCAGCTAATAAATCACAATTACTAGCAATCATCGTTGCCTATACGAGAAAAACAATTATTAAATAACATTTATATTTCATTCGTATGTTAACACGAAAGCAACAAATTATGTTACAAATGTTGCAATTTATTGTAACATTATTGCTAAATGAATAATGATAAGCTGGCAACCCAGCAACTAGCGATATGCCTTATTCATTAATTTAATTTACGTAATATTTAGGATATTACCTAACTGTATGATGTGTTTTTGCGTTTTCATGTATATCACTTACAATTTTTATCGAAGTTATTTTATTTATAACATTTAATGTACAGAAATACTAATTAAGTCATCATCATGATCACCAGCCCGTCCCAGTCCACTGCTGGACACAGGCTTCGCCGAACAGAAATTTCGCTCATAATGATCACGCTGTAGACTATATACGTGGACTTAGGATCTGGTTATCAATATAAATCAATAAATTCTAAATTACCGAATACCAAAATCGTTAGAGAATAAAACTTGCTGTTGATATTTTTTGTTGAATTTGTTTTTTTAGCATAAATAATAATACAGTAATAGTACTTTTTTTAAATAGTACAATACATCATTATGTTACATATTTTTCGATACACTATAACAAATTGTACATGGTGAAACATTAAGATATTTTTTATTTCATTTTATTACATTACTAATTGACATTTGGCAAAACTAAATAAATCTGTAATAAATTATACAGTTTTTTTTCTAATTGTCAGTATTATTTTGTATTTGTTATAATGTGGCTACAGTGGAACGTATTTTAATTAATATGCTTGTCAATTATTTTATATCGCAGCCTTATCTTACAGCGCTATAATCGATTAAAAAACTCGCAAGTTCCGAATATCGATACTCTTGTTACGAATACGAGCCACCCTATCGATCGATGTCAGTCAGTAAAGTCAGTTTTGAATTGAAAGATAAATTGACATTGAAAGTTGTAATATATTGCCGTGTTGTCAAAAGCTGCATCAAAATTACATGTAAAATTGATGTGGTAGTGTTTTAGAGTCATTTGTCTTTAATAAAACAACGATGTATGCCACCCATATAGATCAGTAGTCGAAGATTATTGTCTTGTTCTGACGTGTTTTAAATCTTAAGTGTAAATATGGATGAAACTCTGGTTCTTCTTCTATTAGTCTTGGTGATGTTAGTTGGATCCTATGTTGCTGGCAGCATACCTTTAAATGTTTCTATGTCAGAGGTAATTTGTTATTATTATTATTATCATTAGTTATAAACATGGCTCCATTAATCGTTACTACCTTTGCCTGCAATGACCTACTAACTTCATATAAAAATAAAATAGAAAGTGGTTCTAATTTTTTTTTCTTATGATTTGGCAGCTCTGTGTATTCAGCCAGATAATAATATTGAAGAATACTTATAGTAAAGACGTCAATCTATTAATGATTAAAATAGTAAGAAAGTAACAGGTTTTCAAGTTTACCTACTCTTATAATATGTTGATTATTAAATATTTAACAGAAACCAATTGTGTGTCTCACTGTTACTATTTCTCATTTAATTCTAGCAGGCATGGTTTTACTTTAGTAAAAATAATGTACATTAGTGAAAAAACAATTTAGTACTCGACTAAAAATATTGCACTTTCCAATAGCCCTTGATATCCATAGGATCAGTTCAGTAATTATTAGTTATCTAAAAGCATTCAACCATACAGAACATTTAATACTGAAATTTAAACATTAGTAAATGATTGTTTTGTTATTAATTTGAAAAGTTTATGAGCTATAAACATTTTATATATTAATTGGGGTAAATGTCACACTTTATAAAATATACTTTAATAAGCTTTAAACACTTAAAAGTTGTTTGTGGATAGTATATCTAATATATCTAATGATCTTATGTAAGAAACAAAAAATTACAAAAGAATAAATTAACAAAATTATCACTAGATAGACAGACATCTTGTATTTCTGATTAAATTCATGTTTAGCATCAAAGAGTGCTCTTATTTTACTTTGTAAGCTAATAATAAAGTATGTCCTGAGTTAATATACATATTTTTATCTCAAAATGGAATGTATAGTTTTATAATTAAACAAATTTTTATTAACATTGAATATTGTTATGGATTCAGCCAACATGTTGCAAAAGGTTATGGGTTCAATCAACAAGTTGGGCAAAGTATTATTAGGTTTTTATAACATGAAATCCCCAGTAGAAGTTGAGGAAACTGTGCTAACAAAAATCATTTTTATAGCACAAAAAGTATATAAGATCAATAAGAATGCATATTTTTAAACCTCTTTTAAAAAACAACCATTTGGAATTTGCACCAAGGCTGAGAATCTTGATAAGTAGTGTATATTAGCATGTAAAACTCACTGCTACAGACAAAGCTTTTTTGTTACGACATTTAGTTTTTTTAAGAAATAACTGCTTGACATATCTACCACTATTTAATGTAAATCTATTTAAGGAAAAACTTCACACTTTCCTTATTGAAAATATATTACACACACCATCTATTTTTTTTTTAACCAAAAAGCTTGATGCCAGCAAAACATATGTAAGTAAGTATACATTACATACTAAGCACATTTTTTTGTAGCATAAAACTCTATATTTAAATAAAATTACTTTTGTATGCCTTTTGATGGTAGGAATATGGAGGATTTCTGTTATTTCAAGTAAATCTGTATTTGCACTTATACTCCACAATAAATATAGTTTGACTGTGGGATCTGGGTTTTGCCTGGTGTACAGCAATGAAGTTCAGTCCCCAGTTCTATAGAATCTACTACTTGACAAATGAAAACTAAGAGTACCACACTTGTCTTCCAGGAAGTACAGATGTGATATTATGTTTCTTTAAAATGTTTGCCTTTTGTTAGCTGCACTGTTATAGACAAATATTGGGAGAGATTTTGATAAATGCAGATGAAGTCTTTTTCTCTGGAATTGTTCTCGGGTGTGTTGGAAAGTATCTTCAATAGGTCAAATTTTTCTGAAATACTATAGAGAAATGGCTATAAACCAAGCCAAAAGAAAAAGGATTATTTATGAACATAATATTGTGAGAAAACTTAATCTTGAATTTTTTTTAACATAACTTTTGTTGCAGGATAAACTTCAAAAGGTAACAGTATTTGGTGCTGGTCTATTAGTAGGCACTGCACTCGCTGTGATCATCCCTGAAGGGGTGAGGGCGTTGTTCTCAGAGCGAGCCACCCTTGTCACAAAAGACTACACTCCTGAACCCACTGTTGATGATGACTTGCATTCTGTTATAGGAATATCACTTGTACTGGGTTTGTATTATTTAGTACATTACAATATTGCCAACTACTGGCTTCATGTTCCTGACTGTTAAGTTCTGTTAGCACACTCCACATAACTACAATATTGACTAATGTAGGTAGGTATTAATGCTTAAAAACCCCCTTTAAAAAATGTTTTGGGACTTTAATGACTATTCCTAAACAATACTTACCAGAATCCATTACTTAATATATAATCCATAGCATAATATTGTCCATAAACTAATGTCACTATTGCTCAGTATATTTTAATATCAATTACAATAATATATTATGTCAAAACACATCATCATCACCATTGTCATTGATCACTTTAAGCGACCCTCTGATCATTGCACTTATGGACACCAGTGTCCTCCTAAAATGGAAGTGGTAAAGGACCTAGTCTGCCATACTTGTTAAGTACAGACTAGTATTATATATATTTGAAAAATATATATATATATTCTAAATGTATGTATTATATACCCATATTCTGACTGTAAGTAGCGCCATCTAATATTGGACACTGGAATGACTATTAACCTCAAACAGTATAACATTGTATAGGTATTAATAGCAAATCTTAGGAAGTTGAAAATGGTAATTGCTGGACATATACATTTGTATGCCAAAATTAAAGAAAACAATAGCAAATTCCACCAAATATCACACCTTAATGTATTGACTCTGGTGATGATTGGTGATGATGGTGATGTGGCCTTCACAGTCTTCAGCCAGCAGAAATAGGTGTAGTGGTCTCGCTTAATCAGTGTGACCCTGGACAGACGGTTCTGCACTATTCCATATTATTCTTGAACCTACTAAATCTTATATATTATTTCAGGTTTCGTCTTTATGTTATTGGTCGACCAAATGTCCTCGAGATACAATGACAGTGGTAACCCTATAGAGAAGAATGTGACTGCGACTGTCGGTCTGGTGGTCCATGCTGCTGGTGAGAGACAAACAATCAATCATCATTTTATCATATCATCAATCACTTTTATAGGCACGAGCTCCCCCAGAGAAGCATTAAAACCACATTCTACCGCAGTGGACATATTCAGCTTAGCAACTCTTGTCGGTATACCTTTAAGTACGTTATTGAAAGAGGGAGGCAGAGAGAGAGAGAGAGAAAGACAGAGAGACACGCAAGAAGTTAATCAATTAACGCGCAATATTACGCCTTCAATGATATCGTAAATCGAATTGATTGCGAGACTTTTATCGTTACGACACAAATATTAAAACGTGCTTTATGTTCACGGTGTTTTCATGCGGCGATAAGATATCTCGTATTGTAATATGTAATTGGACAATTATCCGCCTGCTGTTAACGGGCTCAGTAAACGTATTTCGATTTGTTTACCCTCTTCTTCGAAATACCGTCAATTTTTTTACATCAATCTTTTATTTCATCAAGAAAGTAACATTACGCCTGTAATCCCCGAATAGTGCACCTCCCACATTATTTATTGCATAATAATAACATAAAAAAAAATAAAAATAACAATAAAATATCACTGAAAAATAAAAACACTGACGATCATTATAAATCCCCTATTCTATTAGGGGGTGAGCTTATTGGGACAAAATCTGTGAAAGTTTTTTCCAACAGCGGATGGAATAGCTTTGGGCGCAGCGGCGACCACCTCCCACGCGGACGTGGAGCTCATCGTGTTCCTGGCCATCATGTTGCACAAAGCACCAGCGGCCTTCGGTCTGGTCACCTTCCTAATGCATGCGGGGCTCGAAAGGTGTCCACCATTATAATATACCATCATTATAGATTTCGCTTATTTGCGACTAAAGTGTAATATGTTAGAAACAGTCTCTTTCAGAAAACAGTTCAGAAAGTTTAAAATCATAATTATTCTATGACTTATATATTCTATGATATATAACCTAACCTAACCTAATACCTATGTTTAGAATCACCTACCCGACCTCCTCCCGGTTTCCCTAACATATGTATATATGAAAAACCAAGGACCGTGTTTCCAGGAATAGGATCAGGAAGCACTTGTTGATATTCTCGTGCGCGGCGCCGCTGCTCGCCCTCTTGACTTACTTCGGCATCGGCAACGAGAGCAAGCAGACTTTGAGTGACTTTAATGCTACCGGTAAGAAAACAATTAGTCTTATCATCATTATATTTATCATTCTTATCATTATCATCATCATAATCATCATCATTGTCTGCCTCGTTGGTAGTGTTGGATGCAGGTGAGACTGCCGATCGGGAGGCCCCGGGTTCGATTCCCGGGTCGAATACTACAGAATTTTCTAATTTAGATTTTCTAGTAGTGGTTCGTAGTCTGGATATGTGCCCGATGCATATCAATAGGCTCACCGCCCAATAGGCTCACCACCTATTCCATAGTGGGACGTAAACGTAACCGGTGAGTCGTGGTGAGAGTGTTTTGCAATCCTCTGCCGAACTCTTCGGAGATTACAGGCGTAAAATTACGTCTTCGTCATTATAAAAGTCATATATCAGTATGCTGTAACCGTAATTATTGTGTACTACCAAATTGTTACAGGTATTGCCATGCTATTCTCGGCTGGTACATTTTTGTACGTGGCAACTGTCCACGTGTTACCGGAACTCACTCACACGCACGCACACACACACACGCACACGTTGCTACCTATGCAAGAGGGAGCAACCCCTAAAATGGGTTTCGGCGGGCTGCAGCTATGCGAGGTGATAATACTGGCCGTTGGAGCAATGCTTCCGGTGTTGCTCACTATGGGACACGAACATTAATATCTAACTAGAAAGGAATAGAGATTTACCAAACGGTATTTTTTCTACAGTGAAGTGAGATGTGGAAATCTGTTAGATTCAACCCTCTCGTTTCAGCGTCTGTGATTCACTACCAAACAGTGAATGGTAAGCGTTTTACCGCCAGCAATAAATCTTTAGCATTTTTATATCGCTAGGATTAAATCGTTAATATTTTTATCGCCAAAAAAGTTGTTAAAATTTTTATCGCCAAAAATAAATCGTTAACATTTTTATCAACAAATATAAATAGTTAAAATATTTACCGCCCGCATTAAATTCGTCAACATTGTATCACATGCAATTATTCTTTAGAATTTTCACCGCCAACAAGTAAATAGTTAATAATTTACCGCCAGAAATCGATCGTTAACAATTTACTTTACTGCTTCGGTGTGTGGTGAAATATAAAAAATACATTGGTGGATTCTTGTTTACATAATATACATATGTATGTTCCTGACGTTTTTGTCTGTTACTTGAATTTCCGACAGTGTATCAATTCCTTTTTAATTAAAAATATACACTTTTACCTTTAAATATCGTAATTTGCTTTTTCGCATTTAAACGTGGTATTTTATTTGATCATATCCGATCAATGTAAGGATAGCTTATTTTCCAGTATTTCTTATATTCATTCATTCATGTGTATAATTTTTATTTTTAGTTTTCATAGGTTGTAAAATTTTAACTGAGCGTACACTGATGAATTTTTAAAGGTTTTTAAACTATTTTAAACAAGATTTTGAGTTGGATGTTATATTGAAACTACTGTCAGAAATCACAGTATCGAATGCGAATTATTGTGATGTTTTGATATTTAAGTAATAGGCTACAGAAAGAGCGTGCGAGCTTAAATAATCATCCCATAAATAAAACACACTGTATATAAATATTACTCTTTCGCTTTTGTAATGCATATTGAGCATATTCTTATGTTTTGTATATAATGTTATAATTATACGATAATTATATACTTGTATAAATGTAGGATTATATTAAAACATCTCATGTAACGTCTTTATATGTATAAATAATGATGACAACTTAAAACTATATGTGTATATAGTGTATTTCATTTATTTCTATGTAAGATTCATATAACTATATTTTTCTGATCGGAGAGCCTTTTCAAGACCTTTCTAGTGAAATCAGAAACGACATTTATTAGTATGTATGTATGATAGTTTAAAATTAAACGCAACGATATTTTTAATTTGCATTTCAGCTCTGAATTTTGAAAAATATTTTGGTTGCATAATGTCAAAATTGTAAATAAATATGCCGGAGAAATAAATGTATACAATGTGGATCTTAGAATATATGCGGCAAATCCCATGGTGTATTTTATTGTATTCTTTTGTATTTAATTGAATGTACGGAACAGAGATGAGTTACCATACGTTACAATTTAGATATTTTTCATTTCGATTCTCTTCAAAACAATTAGATTTTGGAGAAAAATCTCCTTTGATGAATATACCCGTGACTTTATTAAATGAAATTTTCCCTGTAAAAAATCCATGTATGATATGAATGTATGAAAGTTATTGAGTAACTGGTTTTTCTTTTTTAAATGACTGTGCGTGGCCGATGCGGTCGTTGGTCGTTTTAAAAAAAAATCGTAACGTATTTTTTAGAAAGGTGATGGTTATTGTTGTAATAAATAAATAACATATCATTTGCAGTGATTTGTTCCAGTAGTTTAGTAGTATGGTAGGGAGTAAGTACTTTTGCTAAGTTTTTTTAAGTTTTTGTATATTTTCGCTAATATACTAATCACTCCGTCCTACCATGGAGGTAGCGACCTACGACTGATCTCCCTTGAGACTCGTATTCCACTTTATCAATTTAAAAACACTGAACGGATTATGATGAAATTTAATATCTCCATAGGAACTTTCAGGATTTCAGGATTTTTATTTTTAATTTCGAACGTAGCATATTCGCATGAATGTTTCTGTTATGGCATATTAACTAAACGATTTTTAAGGACAATGAAATTGATATAATCCCAAAACTAATCAATTGTCAAAATAGTAACTAGCAATGGCTAGTATTTAAAAAATATCATAATAATATGTTATTGCCGTATGAAAAAAAACTGCGATCAAACTAAATATTCAACGATATTTATCACAATGACAGCTATAAATTTTTTTGCGCAAATTAAAATTAGAGATGTCGTCTTTCTTATGATTTTTTTTTATAAGTGTTACAAAACTTGAACTTATTTTTTTATACTAAATGTTTTTAATTTTGAATTTTGAATTATTGTCATTGCTTTACAGCGAATTTTAAACAAAATAAAAGGTTATGTAAATCTTATGAAACATTTTTTAAAATTTTTGTCGTTATAAAAAAATACTGTAAAATACATCTGTCGTTATGGACTTAATACATAAATGCAGCTTAAAATAAACTAAAAATAAGTACATAATACATAAATGCAGCTTAAAATAATTTGACATTATTGGTTTGTCAAGTATATTTCTAGATATTATTTCAGTCTGCTGTTATTATGAACACAAGTTGTAACCACCTATTCAGGGATATTTGGATGAGATTTACCTGGTTTTCGCGCAAACCCATTCAAGTCTAAAATTACATGGTTTTAATTGCAAAGCGTAGTAACGACTATTTGAAATACATACCTACATATATAGTAAGATACTTTTTAATAAGAAAATAAAAAGAAATTATGTTCGTAAAATACAATGTAATAAAAAAAATATTAAATAAAAGACATATTTGTGCTGTTGGGCAAAATGATAAGGCTGAAGGCTATAGTCCGCCACGCTGACCAAATACGGTTTGGCATGATGCAAACAGTCCAGCATTGGAAATCAGTGTGACGGTGGCCCAGCCTTCTATCTGCTGCTGAACAGCAACTCTGGTGTTATATCTGTATCAATGGTGCGTAACATAGCAATAAAACAACTAACTTAAATTTACCACTATTGAACTAGCATTTTACTGTGTATGTGTACGTGAATTTTGTTACTGTCTATTTTTGCTATGCGTAAGGAGGAAGTCAGAGAGAGAGAGAAGTAAGACGTTCGTTTTAGGTCATTCAAACCCCTATTCAAGTATGTTTTTATAACACAATATAATTTTGAAAAATATTCTCTCAGACATTTTAGTGAGATACTTGTGTATTTTGCGAACAAATGGTATGAATTCTTGTGATCATTGTATTATTTTAGTAACTGTATTATAATAAATAAATCGCTTGGATATAATCATTGTTTTTATAGACATTTCATTAATTTGTGTTAAATGTATTGCACTGACCTATTGGTTCAATGATTAGAAAGCTAAAAAGGTAGTATTTACACGTATTACAAATATGTACCTTAAATGTAACAATATAAAATATTCTTTTTCTAAGTTATACTGTAAATGAGAGACAAATAAGAGTCTGTGATCAATAATCGACCCATTATAATTCCACTGTTGGAATATGGGTCTCCTCTCATATTGAGAGGGTTAAGAGGCCATAGTCTGCCACGCTGGCCAAGTGCGGGTTGGCAGACTTCGCACACCTTAGAAAATATATTTTTTTTTTTAATTCTAAGGTATGCAGGTTTCCTCACGATGTTTTCCTTCACCGTTAGCAAGTGATATTTAAATTTAAAACGCACTT
>DWDT01005993.1:0-10012 GCA_018245595.1 Microceris scylla
ATGATAGGCTTACAATTACATATACACATACATATACCCATACATATACACATACATATACCCATACATATACACATACATACAGACACGAACGTCATTGTAAAAATAATTAGAGTGGCTTCCTATGTCCTCTAAACATGGAGATCTGATGAAAACTTGATTTTCGAAATTTGGGGTGAAAGCAATTGCTCCCCAGTTTTTGAAAATTTTAGCTTTTCATGGTGAGAAATAGAAAAAATTCATAATGTTCGGTAAGCTAATAGTGTTCTTCACAAATTACTAGGCAGAATGCACCAGTTTTTGAGTACACATTGTACTCAGGACGTGGCGTTGTTTCACGAGCGGCTTCCGCGATTTAATATTAACCGTTTGCATGATTTTTATTTAAGCAACTAACATCTGCACAGCAGGAAAAATGCTAATATGGTATCTAATTAGTGCTCGTTCAGGTACTTCTGAGTAGCTTTTCCATGTGGCATTAAATTTTGCATTTTACACTCTGTTAAATTTTAACATGTGCATGTATCGTTCGTATATTTTCACTTCGAGTGCTAAATGTTCATATAATAATTTCGACTAGTCTTGTTTTAATTAATTGTGTCGGCTAAAGCAGCGTACGCACCATCCGCTACACGCGTACAATGCGGAACGGCCGTCTGGTGTGCCGTCTGACGCAATTGTACGGGCTGTTTTATGTATTCACTGCGCTACCGCGACAGTACGGCGCGGGACCCACTGTGGACTCTGATGTGACGGTGCAACCCCTACCACAACAACCCCTAGCCACTGCTAGAAATTTCTACTAGAAAATTTAATTTAGAAGAATCCGATGGTACCCGTCCGAAAATCAAAACCAGCACCTCTCGATCAGCAGCCCATCTCGATCTCAAAATTAAACTAATACTTTACCAGTAATCCAGCTGATAACTTTATATTTCTTTATTAGTATCCAAAAAATTGCGCACCACCCACTTAAGGTGTTCATCTTTCTGTTTGTATGTAGGTATCTACCGTTACTCGATACGAACACTGTACTTTTGTATCTGAAGCTGGGCTTGTCTAAGTGAAACATACGAGAATTAAGTTACTTTTTTGGTTACAAAATATGGATTCTTCAATTTGTATGTTTATGACACAACACCTTACTCGTATTTGCAAACGTCTCATGTCGTTTAAGATATTGGAACTTTTGTCTTTTTTACATTTAATGTCGATATTATCGACGATATGTTCGACCATATTTTTTACATTAATATGGTCGAACTATTTAGTCAATTTGTGTCGTATTATTGAATAGGACGATCTGTTCGTTATGTACCGGAATGGTGTGTGGTGGTCTACAGTCTACAGATAGCGACCTGCGAGAGGAACGCCGAACGCCTATCAGTCGCAGTATCTAGCGCGTTATCTCGCGAAGCAGGCAGCGCGCTCCCTCGCTTCACTCACTCTTGTACCCCTCATGTGAACGGAGTCTTATCTATACACTAAATTTAACTTCTCTTTGCGAATTAACTTGAGAAATTACTGGCCTGCTTCATGTACGCAGTGTATTAGTTTTGTAGTTGAGTGACCATTTCAGATTACCTGTCCTACCTCCATGGCTGTCTCAATAAGATAAAATGCCTACGTTTCATTTTCGCCAGCCACAGTATTTTTCTCGATTTTCTCACTCCTACACTCTTCATCATCAGCCTTTATGTTTGCCTCATACTGCTGGCAGTCACACTAGAGTAAATTAAATAATGTTCTAATCTTATGATACGACTTATATTTTCCTTTGTTACAATCTACTCCAATAGCTTTGCGCAAGCCATCTTCGCACACTGACCGAGCGATAATTTATAAATTTTTGGGGAATTCATCTAGAGTAACTTATGTTACAAGACAATAAGACAATACATCTCGTGGTTTGGCCATAATATATCTTATTTCCGTTATTCTATGCTCGTCACGTTGCATAATACAAAATGTTCTTTTAGAAAAGAAGAAAACTCATAGCGTTCGGTAACCGACCCACACGGCACTGGACGCACTATAGCAATATGTAGGCACAAGAGGTGTATTGAGTGTCGTGAGGCAAAGGGCAGCTAACACGAGCCACCAGTGCCGCAAGACGCACGTCGGAGCCGCAGCCGCACGCCGCGGTGCTGTCTACCGTTAGTAACTGGTGCCTGCGCACTGCGCCACTACGTACGTTCGTTCACTATGTAAAGTGCGCTGCATACGAAATGTGCAAGGCCAAAATGTGGGTATCGAAAGTGTCGAACAAAAACGTTTTATAAATATGTATAATGGAATAAAATTGATTCTAAGTTGTCGTAAGTTCGTCAACGGTGTCCGCATAAAGCGGGAAATATTAAACGAAATCGTATCGACGCTGTATAATAACAATAACGCGCGTGCTATTAAACATTACACATATAAGTAAACTGTGGAACTACAAATATGTTTTAATAATTCCGACTAAATCTACGTATATATGTACATATGTATATGACAGGTTTTTAATCTCATCGGTGTGTGCCCCTCGCCAGTCTCCCGTCCATAAATCACTCGCGTGGTAATTTGTGCAGTGTGTTTACAATAACTAATAGTTTCCCAGTTACATTGCATTCAATTATATTTATCCCACTTAGTATTAGGTAAACGCCCCGTGGTTCTAGACCACACACATATGTGTGTGCATGAGTGTCTGTTATATTATCAGGGAAATAAATTCACAAACAATTGTGCTTTGCTTCAAGGACACTTTTATTCAAATGTGGAAAAATTTTGAAAAGGAATATTTTCGAATCTATGTTTTTAGATCTGACTTTGACATACTCAACTTCATTCTCCAATCTCTTTAATTCCCGACCCAAAAAATGGTGTTATAAGTTTGACATATCATTCTGTTTCTGTGTCTGTGTGTGTGTCTGATTGTGGCAGCGTAGCACTTTATCGAAATTTTTACTGAGCGGTTTTTTGGTTGAAAGTTGACGTGGTCGAGATCGTTTTTAGCTTTAATTTATGAAAATCTGCTCAGGCATTTGATGATCATCAGCTTGTCTATTTAAAACGGAGTCTTACTAACTTTCGCGAATTTGCGCGAAGTAGAAGAGCTCCTCTTGGTATGTAATAGGTTCTTTAATGAAGTTATTAAAAATATGTTTTGAACATTTATTCTAGAAATTGGTTGGTTTTGTTCTTCAATTGCTGTATTAACTAATTCTTTTGTTTTATTTTACCCTTTGTTATTCTATATTTAAATATTCTGTCAAATTACGACTTCGACACTAAAAAGGTTTTAGTACCTATCAAATCAGCCAGCTGCCAGCCAATGCTATGTGACACGGTTTATTTTTGTATTATTCATATTCCTTTTTGTCTAGAAGGTTAATTGAAATTTTTTTTTAACTTTGATAGTGACAATCACACGATTTGTCTCGATTCAGTCGGTCCAGTATTGTTTACATGGAATTGAAATGTTGAGCATTAATAATCTGAGTAAAATAAAGATCAGCAGAAGGTGTATTCAAAATACATTGAAAAACAATGAAAAACACGGTTGGACCCTTGAAGGGCTCCGTGGCGCAGCGTTGTCTGAGCAGTTCACACGTAGGAGAAGCGCCCGAGTCACGGTTAGGCTACTTGGCATTGCGAAATAGTGATGAGGTCGATCGGTGAGTTAACAACTGGGTCGCCCTTTGTTTTGTGCCACGTGCTCGCTATATGTTTTGATCGATGTCAACACGCTGTTGTATTTTTCATGATGTATTTAAGTACAATATACAAATATAATACACCTTAGGAGTATATGTATGTTAATTTTCAATATCATTTATGTTATGGTTTTTTTTAAATGAAAAGATTGACTAATAATATAATTATAGTCATTCCACGTGTATTTTAACCTCGTATTATGTGCTACAGCGTACCTGCTCTAGCTTTTGTCCCCACATCTAAATATTTCCTCGTAATTTCTATTGTTTTGCGACGGAGGATTTGTTATTTAGGTTACCCAACATGTGATTCGGTTGGATTAATTTGGGTTGGAAAAATAGGTCGCAGCAGTTCGTCTTGTTTCAGCGTATGACATAGCACGGAGACTTAAAAATGTGTGCTGGTGACTAGTATAGGTATTTAGCTCATCCCCTAAATACACAATTAAAAACTTGCCAGGCCCCCCGGAACCATAAAATCTTGATTGCAAACTAATAGTAAACACGGTCGGTTTTAAATGCGTCGTTCATCAAGTGGCTGAAAAGTGCGACTACTGAGCGAGAGGTTCTGGGTTCGCATCCCGGCTCTAGTGCTGTTGGATTTTTGTAAATTACATTTTCTAGTGGTGCCTCGGAGTCTGGGTTTATGTCCGGTGAATGGCAATAGGCGACCATCTAATCCTTCGTGGAACTTAAACGTAGCTGGTGAAACATGGGAATGTACTACAGTCCTTTGGAGTTTACAAGCGTGAAATTGTTTTTCTTTTTATTTTAAACCCTCTAAAGGTGTTGTTAGTTTTTTTTTTACAATTATTACACTACAACATAGATATCAGCAAATTGTGATCTGTCGATTATTTATTTAACTCATTCATGTGGAGAACTCGATGGTCATTACCTAGTTGCAAATAAACGAGTCATTAAGTTAAATAAAAACGTTAAAATAGCTCCATTACGGAGGCTCGCTGTCAGCATTCAATATCGCAGAATAAAAAATACACTCACATATTTCATTCAGCCTCTGTAAGGAATATTCATCGCCACTGGTTGATTTTATAAAGACACGTTTTTAATACTCTATTCAATTATTCGCTTTTATGAATGAGAACCATAACATGCGAATGTAAATTGATTACTATTCATCGTTTAAATGCTCTTTAAAAGAGTTACATGCAATAAAAATTATGTCATTTCACGGTTGATTGCAGTCGCTAGGAAAATAGCGACGTAGTGTTTCAGTGAAGGAGAGCCACTCAACGCAAGGCCAGTGCCGTTTGCGACTGAGGACTTTTCGATTTTATTCACTTTTTGACGTCAACGCGTCTTACAGTGTTTTTGGGGGATTTTGAGGGAGTGAGAATTTTATCTCGAGCGGAAACAACTCAAACAGCCACGAGGTCCTCGTCAAGCGATAGGTATATCAATAGCGATTAGCGATTAGTCTATTCATTTTCTAATGAAGATATCGAACGAACTTATTGGGCTGAAGAACCGTGTTCCAGTCACCTCCTACATCGAATCTAAATTGACTAACTCTGCCTATGATCGTCACACATGCTACGTTCCTAGTTGGCGCTCAATCCGTCGTCCAAAAATATACCTACCGAAAGTTTGAGCACTCCCGCCGACGGCGTAGTAGATGAAGTCGTATTTTGTTTATAATTTTGCTTATTTATTGACACTGGATACGTAGTTCATCGAATGGATATTTTAAAGTGAATAATGCATAAAGGTTGCAAACGTATCTAACTTTCATGTCTGGTTATTGCTATTTGTCCCCATATATTGAAAATACAGAGGTTCAAATGACAAACGTTCACGGAAGACCAGGTTGGAGTAAAGCGCGGATGTGATTTGTATACAGTTGGACGAAGTACCGACAGTAGCGAGGTCAATACAAATTTTGTCCGCATTAATGATTTTTAACATATTTCATAGTAGGAAGCATGGTAGGAAGAGGCATTAACTCTAAATTTGCTAAGGTATTGGTTTCCATCAGTGTGGCTACGGTTATTATGATGAAATTTGATTACAAAATTATACAGTTGGTAATTATACAGTGGTTAATACTTCACGTCTACTAACCAGTACTTGACCAACGTCGTAAACATTGGCTTTAACCCTTTTCATTCTGAAAGAACATCCACTTTCCGGTGTGGAACTATAAAAGGCTCGTTGTGGACGACCATAACTTTAAATACAAAATATTGTCGTCAATAAATTAAATCGTGCTAAAAATTCTTGAATCTCAATAATACTTCGCTTTTATGGAAGTCACATCTCTTAGACGAATGCCTTGAGTCTAAAAAATTTCACAGTGTTTGTAAACAAACAAGCATTCTGGGAAAACGACGTCTCTTCAAATTATACTTGCGATAAAAAAAGCGAAACAACCTTTGAACAGTTACCACCATAACTGATGTCTTTAGAATGCAAATGGCATTTTTTGCATTCCATTCTTAGAGCCTGATGTATTACAAATTTGGAGAAGTGGTCGTCGCATAGTTACATAAAAAGAAAGAATCATGTATTCTGCGCTAATGTTTATCGTTAATTAAAGTCTTGAAATACGATAAGGTATATAATTTGTGAGCGCTACACGCATTCATTATGCAAGTGGCACGGATTTATTGTAGGAAATTTTTAACTTATTTTGGAACGTTATTTCGAGCGGCTCTATTGTCACTAGAGCTAAATTATATCAGTTTCCCCGCCGGAGCACTACCTTATTACTCTTCTGAACGTTTCACTCCAAGCCAGACCGCGCTTGGAGCGAGGAGTATCCGCGGCAGTTTGTAATATATCGCGAACGAGGTTACAATAACAATAACACGGTACTTGTATTTGTATACTACGGGCCACGGCGCGTCGCCATAATTCAACTGAACAGTTTTATGAATGAATCTCGAGCCGTTTTATGTTCTATATTCATTTATTTATGTCCAGTGTAAAACGATTCAACGGCGCACGGTGAAGTCGGCCGGTGCGACGAGATATTAAATAAAATCTTTTTTTACGTGTACCTCTTAATACGTATCGTTCGGGGCGATCTCGCCTCTGGCGGCGTGTGTTACACGACGTATCAGATCAAGCGCCAGGCAGGCAGCGCTGCCAATAACAATGCTCGTAAGTTCTATCGGCTGCGGAGGACGTGATGAGCAGTTTGTCTCCAATAATATCGTCCGGATACCTAAATATTGTTAGACATTTTCTGAATCATGACTGTTTTTAAAGGTTCCCTATTGTTCTCTTACCCTATATCCTCCGATCCGTACAAGACATTATCGAAGAGTATCCTTCAGGAAAAGAGTCAGTGCTAACTAGTGGGTCATATATCGTATTGTTGACAAACAACTTTTTTGTCTTATGTTCTTGTTTACCGACTCGATACAAAAACGAAAAACAAATTACTAGCCTTGGTTGGTGGAACCTATGTTTTATTTATAGTCCGTTGCGTATGCGTGTCCGAGAGCCGCAGCTTGTTAATCATTTGAAAAATGCCAACCTAGAAATTTGAAACAATAGTTACTTTTCTTCAAATTACAATTTTTAAAAATAAGAGCAATCGATGAAAAGCAACGTTACCTTTTGAATGTTATAATGTAATAAAATATAAACTCGAAACAGATAATTAGATGATCCCAAAAAAGAAGGTCAAAGTCGAAGAGTGAGAGTGCAATTTGAACGATGACACTATGAAGTGAAACAATAATAGCGCAGTTACGTTTGTTTACTACGGGGCGGCGCGCTATAACTCAAGTGAGGCTGTGAATGAAGCCGATTCGTTTGTTTATTGCGGCACACGGCGGCCCGCGAGCGCGCGCCCAATCTCGCTTTAATCAATCGGCCGGGGACGACTCATTACTGCTGCTTAAAACGTGTTCCCTTTTCGGTTTCCAGCCTTTGACATGATGCTCATAATTTTATACGTTTTAAAAGTATAACATTCATACGCATTCATTACTATTCTATTCTTCTACCTAACTATTATTTTTTTTCGTCTGCTCCATAGAAAAGAAATATTTGGTTGATTTAATATATAGGCTGACAAATGTATGTACGTGTAGTTATTAATACAGCTGACAACCCTTTTTAACTGATTATAAAATAGATTACGGGTTTCTCGAACGTTTGTAGGCAAGGCTGTAAATGCAGCTTTTATAAATTTTATTGCTATTTATTTTATTTATATTTTAATAAACATTATCTGCCGCGACTGTCGAACGAGAGGTCCTGGGTTCGATCGCTGGGTTGGGTAGTATTCATTCATTCATTCATTCATTCATCAGCCTGTAACTGTCCACTGCTGAACATAGGCCTTCCCTATATCCTAGTATTACAAATTTGGAGTAGTATTGGGTTCTTCTAATTTGAAATTCCTAAACTAAAATTTGATTCGGAGTCAGGATCTGCGCCCGGTGTATGGCAATAGGCTTACCACCTATTTCATGGGACTTAAAGGTAACTGGTGAAACATACAAGTGTACTACATTCCTCTGTCTACCTCTTTGGAGATTACAGGCATGACGTTACGAAAATAGTTCCCGGTGATCAGTCGACCGTCCGCATCCGATGTGCAACCGTGGCGGTGTTACAAATGTTTTTATGTTAAGAAAAATTTTACGATAGCGCAAATCACGTTATCGACTCCACATTACATGAAAAATACGCGTGGAAGAAAACGAAAACATTCAGTACGAAAGTAAGAAATTAAAACGTAATAAAACGTCCCTGCCCCGTCCCAACGGGCGAGTAGCGCCGGGCGCGGCGCTCTCAGCGATCAGCTGTTGTCGTAAATGTTCATTTGGGATTCTAGTTGGACGTCGCTATTGTTTTTTGATGAGGGGACGTTTATCGGCGCGGCACAAGACGTGAATATTAACTGCCATGTACTACTATAGCACTACGGCATCGGCCGATCGCATTCTCAATTATGATTGTGTGAAATCGATGTATATGATTGCGTTTTGCTACGCACTCGATATCGTATGTGATAAATCGCTAAGTATACACTAGACACGCGGCCACCTGTTGATGTTCAATTATACGTTATTCAATTATACACTCCTAAGGATTCTGTATAAATGAACATTATTGAACATGAACATGTTTTTTGTGAACACTTTCTTTTACGACTGAAAGTTACCAACAGTCTCGTCGTGGCATACATGTATAAACTACTAGCTTTAGGCCGCGGCTTCGCTAGAAGTCGATATCACAATATAAATTAATGAATCATATAAAATTTCCTTACAATTAGCCCAGTAGTTTGGCCGTGTAAATGCAAATGTAATTTCATATAGTATTATCGCCTTCACTTCATCGCCATAAGTGTTGTATTTTTAAAAATAACGTAACCGATGTTCTCTCCCATGCATCAAAATATCTACATACGTACAAAAAACGTCACGATAGACATACTTGTTTCTTCCGTGAAGGACTCACGGATAGAGTTACTTTCATATTTATAATATTAGTATGAATAAAACGGCATTTTTATTAAACAATCATACACAATGTTTACGATAAATAGATGCTAAGTAACCATAAACAGATTTGCTTAGTCTTTCATGCTAATTTTCATCGCCTATTTTATCCCCATGTAGATGATAATTTCAATAATGCCAGAACAAACAGTAATTTTCTTCGTATTAAATGCCTAAAGACAAAATTTTATTATTTTATTTTCGATAATCACGAATTCCCATACCAACTTTCATCCTTTATTTCAATCCTTCAACCCCTTTTTTCGCAATAAAAGGTAGCTTGTCCTTTCTCAAGGTCAAGTCTTTCTATACCATATTTCATTAAAATCGGTACGGTGATTTAAGCGTGAAAGCGTAACAGACAGAGACAGAGTTACTTTCGCATTTATAATATTAGTAATTGGTAAGGATTGTAATTTCACGCTGATTTAATTGTTTTGTGTCCGATGAAAACTAATACGTTTATGAGTATTATGAGAGTGCTATTGTATTTTGAAGTATTCATCCTCTGAACACGCAAATTTATAAATTTTACCTAACTCCATACACGTCTAAAGATCACGCGGCCGAACAAAATTGCCACAGCCTGCGAGACATGATACATGTGACTCAGAATAATTAATCTAAAATTATAATATTGCAGTGGGGATTTTTGAAACATTTTTGCGTTCAGGATTTAATAATTACGAATTTAATGAGGATAATAAATGTTATATTGTTTTATTTCGAAAATAAAATCATTCCATTATTTTTTTACAATTAAGCTATGACCAATGTAAATTCAATATATTAAAATATGTAACTGAAAAGTAACATTTTATGAAA
>DWDT01005994.1:0-10012 GCA_018245595.1 Microceris scylla
GCCTCCTTTAAGTCGCCTTTTACGACAGGCAGGAGATACCGTAGCTCTTATTCTACTCCCGAGCTACAGGGACCTGGCGTAAGAGACCTGGCGTGATAATAAAACAACAAACATTGTCATTTACTATCGTTTGCCAACAAATACAAATATCATGAAACGTTTCTAGTATTATAAGTTCCGTTATAAGACAAACCCGCCAACGCATTTGAATTTAATGAAAACTAAACAGTGTCATCGAATAGCAGCTTTTTTTTATTGTTCTCAATGTAGGCACGTGCGTGAAGCAGCTGCCTGGCACCTGTAGGTTTATCGGGAGACCAATGCGCTCTCCTGACCTTTGTCTATACATATGTGGCAATGTACCTGGCCGCATAAAGACAGCTGACACATTTTTATCACGAGGTTCAATCCACGTGGGGTAGACGAACTACACTATCAGGATTAACGTAAAATGTGTTACAAATGAAATAACTTTCATTATAATTATTTATTTTATAAGGGCCATCAGTTGTACCAATTCTTGTTGTTTATATTTGAGTAATTTATTGTCGGAAATACAAGTTGTTAGTTACAAAAAAATTGAAGAATTCTCTAATCTGTCTATCTTGTATTATATCGTATATTTAGTATAATATTTTATTGTTGGTTTTTTGCCAAAACTTTCGCGAAAGGCTTCAGACGTTCAATAGACATATTGTAATATTATTAAACAGAACAAGGCTAAACAAAAATGTAAGCAATTCTACCTACTGCATATGTATACGTATTGCTTGTAAATCACGCCTATATCTATCCTCAGGGGTGGGCAGAGGAGTATAGTAAGCTCTCACGTTTGACCAGATACGTTTACGTCCTACTGTGAAATAAGGACTGATACTATTTTCATACACCGGAAACAAATTCAGACTCTGAGCTACTACTGGAAATTTTAAGTTCAGAAAACCCAACCGTATAACTATCTAAATTTCTTAAAATACATACAACTTTCTCCTAATATTAAGGCCACTTCCGGAATGTGTCCTAATTTATGCGGCGCTCCGTTGGTAGCCCTACGGCACATATGTAGAGTTATATAGAGAAGGAGTAGAGTTATATCAACCTCGTGTGCGGATAATAGCTATGCTTAATATGTCGCGAAAACGGCGCTTTGGATTAAAAGCGCAAATTTAAATTTACATTTTCATGCGTCGAAAATTGCTTTCCAGTATCAATACGATTATCATTGTAATGTATGAAAGACACTTCTGTAATATAAACACATTACCGAGAATTGTTATCCAATATATGAGTTGATATTGCTCATTATTTTGCTTTTAACCAAATTCATGCCGAGACGTATTCGTCGCGAGGCCATTGCTAAGCTGTCCAGCATTTGTTGCAGCTCGTCCAGCGACTCAGCGACAGGATATTAGTTACAATCTTCTATTCGTGTCCTAACTACATATTTTGCTACTGTTCAGTTGTCATACTAAACACTAATATCAAGTACCTTCAATACGAATAACACTTATAACATTAATTCCTACAGTACTACACTACACCAATAACCTTACTAACAACTTATACTACTTAGACCATGTAACACTAAGAAAGTGAGACTGCCTACCCCCTAAGCTAAATTAGACTAACTAACTCTAACGGGCCTTTCGCAGCGGCTACGGCAGCGTATTCAAAGCATGCCAGAACGTCCAAATGTCAGCCAAAATATTGAACACTAGCAACATTAACAAATAGTTTACATCTAGGCAATTGTTAAACAAAATATTCGCTAATTTTAATATCACTCACTTCATGAACGTGTACATACATGATTAAATTACTCGTATGTACCGGCCCAACTCGGCCTATCCCGAAAAACCCTACGAGAATAAGCCGGTACATAATTTTGTCACGAAAACATGCGCATTACATTTTCAAGTCTAATGTAGAGGACAGTGGCAGTCTTTTTTCATACGTGCCTAATTCTAGGCTTCATGACACTAAGGACGGGTTATGTCTGACTCACGCTCACTATAAGGGTACTTCACACGAACGCTCAGCGACAGACTTAAAAATAAAAGAGACAATACGAATACTTCATTGACAGGCAACAAACGTAACGCCATGCCTGTATACTCGAAGAGTTAGGTAAAGGAGTTTAGTACACTCCCTCGTTTGACCGGTTATGTTTACGTGCTGCGGAATAGGTGATGAGCATATTGCCATACACCGGACACAAATCTAGGCTCCAAGTCACTACTAGAAAATCCAAGTTAGAAATTGGAATACGCAAAATATTAATATGCATGATAAAAGAACAATTAGAGACTAGATTTTTCTTGACCATGGCTGCCACGCGTATCAGCTGATTTTTAGTTACGCCTTCTCCCTTACGTTGCTTGCGAGAGCTTAGTGTAAATTTCCCACTACGTAAACCGCCATATGTGTGTGAGTGAGTGTATGATCGAATGAGTGTATGTGTATGTGTGTGAATGGGTGTGAGAGTGTGAGTATGCGTGCATGCGTGCGTGCAGAAGGACATCATCCCCGACTGACCCTCTCAGACCGTACAGTAAAGTATTCTCAACAAGTTTGATTTATCCGCTGAAGCTAAGCTGAAGCTGGTTAAAGCAAACAGAGGCCAGGGAGGAGAGGTTTATACGCAAGAGAGGACTGAGACAGGCTGACGATGAAAATATGAACGGATTATAAATTTAATTTATAGATTTTCGTATACATATTTTGTATTTTAAAGTCATTAAGTTAAAATTAAAATGAATCGTAAAACTCAATAACCAAAGCACACCCCCATTTCAAAATTCTAAAATTGTACTGCTATTTTACTTATCAAGTATTGGCCCGATCTCTGTATGAATATTATGCATTCATTTAATTCCCAATCACATGGTATTAAAGAAAGCTTTCAAATATTTTCCTACTTGAAAGCTTTTTAATGCCGCGAGTAATCAATGAATATGAAATTTAATTAAAAGGAACACGATTTTGTGTAATGAAATGTTGGCCCCATTTTTTTTCTCCAACTTTTTTTGAAAATAATGATTGATAATTTTAAAATCTATTCAAATATTGAATAGAATATTTCATTTATTTTTATAGCCATACATTTGAGATACGATTTATAGAAATTAATGGAAAAAAAATAATAACAAATACACGGACTCGTTTGCAATTAAATATTATTAATTATTATTCATGACATACATTAAAATTTATAAACGAATATTCGCAACTAGCTAAAACTTGTATAAAGATTACATATACCTATATATATACATAAGCGAACATAATACTAAATGTTATTTAAGCAGTAATTACACCGAGAGATACGAAAGCCATTTTCATACGGAGTTTTTACGCTTACCGTTTGTTGGTAATAACATGTACAGCCGTCACCATTAGGGAGTGTATACACATGCCTACATTCTTAGAGGCGGCACAGTTTTTGCGCGGTGTAATTAACGCACCGCCAGAGGGCGGCACGGGGTGCGGACCGTTACCCGTCACCGTTACTGCAGTATAATTACAAGCAATTCAGTTAATTCCCGATTAGATAGCACCGTAATTGATCTGCTGAACTCGCTTGCAAATTTATTAGTAGTCCGCAGCGCGTACCGTTAATTAAATGTTCTACTGGAATGTTTCAATTTTCATACGCTTGTACCATTGAGTCGACAAATGTAAATAGTAAAATAATTATATTATTATATCCCCACGCCAGGCTTATTACTGGGTGGGCAGAGAACACCGAAAGGCAAATGATTCAATCCTTACATAACTGTCGTGCTTCTGCTACACTAATTATTATTATGAGGATAATAAAAATAACCTAACACCACGTCTGTAACCTCCGAAGGGGTAGGCAGTGGAGTGAAGTACAAGCCCACTTTTCACCAGCTACGTTTAAGTCCCACAATGGAATAGGTGGTGAGCCTATTGCCATAAACCGGGCACACATCCAGACTCCGAGTCACTACTAGCATTTCTAAATTAGAAAAATCCAATAGCACCCGACCCAATATTTGAACCCAAGATCTCCCGATCGGCAGTCGCGCTTGCAACAACTCGACCAACGAGGCAGTCAATACGAGGCAGAAATAATATAAAGAGATAATAACTCAATTATCATTTTATTCGATAATGGATCACGACACTAAAGGTTTCGGATGTCAAACCTAAAACACAGTGTACAGCAGTGAAAAGAACAAAATTTGTACATTACTAAGAAGATATTTATTTCAGCCAGTTTCGTATACCGTTTGAATCATCGTTAAAAACGAAAAATAACAGTTGGAAACAGCGCACCAACCGAAACCCAACTTCGGTCGTAAACACGTATAAGATTACGTTTATAAAGTTGTGTGATCTGGAGTACAGGAATAGCTGAACAATTTCAAGGGCACCGAATATCGCAAACCGCTTCGCCTCCCGTTAGGGCTGCGAAATTGTATTATCATAGTAGGAAATGAGTTTGAAATCTAATTATGATCAATTCTGGTATGCTTAAGAATATTTTGATATAAACTTCAGCTAGTAATCAACTCTATATAAGGTATTGTTGAATGTAGATCCCGAATGAGGCCAAGATCATTTTGACCAACTAGGTCAGGTATTAGTTGGTGGGCGAGTCAAATCCCCGAAATTCAGGTACATGTACGATGAGAGTGAGGAATGTATGTAGAAGATGCACATCAGGTGTGTAAAGGCAGAGATGGTTCGATGCTCTCAGCTTACATCGGAAGAGATCTGGCGTGATGAGGCAATAACAATGAAAAATAAACAATGTAGCAGCAGTGATAGCCTAGTAGTTTGAAATCCAGTTGCAGCTGTCCTGGGTTCAAATTCTAGCGTCTACCTCTTTACAAAAATATATGTTTCAAGGTTAAATGTCACTTGCTATAACGGTGAAGTAGAAGATCTTTTGAATTGAATGTGGGAAGTCCAACCCTGTACGCGGACCGGCGCCCGCCCACGCCGCCGCGCCGCGCCGGCCCGACCGAGCGCGGGTTAAGACAACGAGGACTGAACCTACATAGCGGTAATATACGTTAATGTCTTGACGTAGACTCTCTGGCATTTTGCGTCTAACAGTCAGTACAGGGTTTCTTAACCTTTTGTAACCCATTAACCACTTTTACAAAGTCAAAAAGGTGACGGATTCCTTCGAATTTAAAAATTTATAACATAATATAATAGACGTATTTTAAATGAATAATATAGTTTAAAATTAATTCAAGCAGACACAATTATATTGTAATCCAAATTATCTTTGGAACTTGTGTCGCGAACTGATTTTGCGTATATTTTTTAGAGTCCGAAATTTACATCGGTCAGCCACAGGAAATACTTACAAGTGTCAATTCCGGACTTGTCTGCCTCGTTGGTGGAGTGACTGCAAGCGCTATTTCTAATCGAGAGGTCCTGGGTTCAATTTTCTAGTCGGATACTATTGAAGTTTTGTAACTTAGATTTTCTAGTAGAAATTTCTGGTAGAGTGACTCGGAATCTGGACCTGTGCCCTCACTCAATAGGCTCACCACCTATTCCACAATGGAACACAATTGTAATAGGTAAACCGTGGGAGTGCACTACACTCATCTGCCTAACCTTTCGGGGATTACAGAGCGTGATCCTGCCATAAACCCCCAGTACTTGCACCTCGGAATCTTTAGTGGTCAATTGAGCTCAGGTTTAGAAACTCTATTCTAGTAGTACTAAGTAGTAATTTCACGGCTCAGATAAATAATAGACGTACTCGCTCGTTCCAGCGGTTTATACAGCCATTACTTAAGCATAGTGGAGTTACAATAACCATGGAAATCATTCTAACACTAGGTTCTTGAACCAAACCATTTTAGAACGTTGCGTCGTTATAGATGATTAAAACACAAAATAATAGAGTACAAATTATTTTCAAAGCGATTTTATAGAGCCATCAATACGCTTGCAATATTAACGTATTTGCTAAATGGATGGAAACCATGTATTCAGTTTCTTTAACAAAATGTATGTTTAGTAAATGTAGATATACGAGCACCGTATTATAAAAAAAGGAATTCTTGCTTTATGTGAAACAGCACCAATGAGCCCTGCATTTATCTCGAGCACTGAGAAGTACCACCTCAATACTAAGATGTCGCATTTTATGTACACTCTGCCACTCTAAGTGTAAATATACATTAGAGGGTCCTAAGTAATGGCGCCGGAACATTAGACGGCCGAGGTCACATTTCTTTACACTCGGTGGAAATGTAACTTTTTTAAAATATGCGGCACAATTGATATTTAAAAATCACCAACAAACCTTGACCTTTCCCAGCGGCTTTCTCTATCTGCGAAAACGAAGCGGTACATATGCATAATTGAGTTTCAATTTCTTTTTTTTTTTTCAAACTGACTGAATCCTCACAAACTCGAAGAAAGGAATTGCTTATGAAATTTTTATTCGTTTTGGTAACCTCGTTTTTTAAGAAAAAGCCGCGTCCACACAAAAGCGTAACGAGCGCGCTAGATTTCATTGTTTCATTATTTCCCACATTCTAGGACAATTGTAAGTGGTTCTGCTCGGCTTTTATGTAACTTCATTGGCTTCTACCTCACTGCATCTGGGCTGTAAGTACTTGTTGTCGTTTAGAAAGGGTTATAAGAATGCAACTTTACTAAAATGCACTTATTAAAATAATTTATTTCTTTACTTATAAAAACTCCTAATTCATTTATCTTATTATAATATTTTTTTTCTTAAAGATTCCAATCTATTGTGTAATATAATAAATATTCGAAATTTGAATATCGACAATTTTCTCAATTTGAATTTATTTAACGAAGATTTGGTGCTATTGTGCCTGAGAAACTTTTTAGACGCCCTAGAGCATGCGAAAGTTATGAACTCGGCCTTGGTACACGGGTCTATAATAATACACTCTGAAGAGTAAACTTTTCTTGTTTAGACATGAAGATAAAATAATAACGTGTATTATTACGTATTATATTGTTTTATTGAGTGCCAAATACGATATAAATAAAATTACAATCCTTGTGTGTTCCTTCTACATTCATCACTCCTATCACACAAACACGCCGGTTTCTGAGACTTTTGACTCCGCTATCACACAAACACGCCGGTTGCTGAGACTTTTGACTCCCCTAATTCAGCCAGTATCCGATCTGCTCGGTCACGATAGATAAGTTCTAGATCTCTCTTTGTACCTGTATTCAACGACATTTGCACTGTATTTTTGTCATTATTTTTTATCATTCTTTCATCCATTCTTTAAAATAATCTAGCTAAACATTATTTATAATTTAATGCCAACGGATATCAAACAAATATTACAGTGGTTTTTCAAACGTCAAATTAAAACAGTAATATATTGTACTTACCCTTATTTAATACCATACCGAACGTAAAATAAACAACAATAATATTTTCGTATCAACTTAGTGATGTAATCATTATGAAAAATAACTTCATATAAAATTACCTGAACGATTAAAAAATTCAACAAGAAACAATTTTCATTCTGAGATACTCGTACTACATTTAAAATAAGACTATTTTTTATAATTAAACGTTTTTTATTGCTCTTAAATTTATAGAACCAAACTTATGACTATTTTAAAATTTATAAAATAGTTAAACGTATGAGTATAATCACAAAATCAAACCCGAGTTGTCTATGTCGGATGGTAAAAGTTCTACTTTTTAGATGCAATATAAACGTTCCTATACATTTCTCTTTCCGAACAATGTTTTGTAAGAGCTTATAACGTGTCTTAAACATATTAAAAATAAAAATGACACTTAGGTATATATAAAACTATTTTAACGTTTTATGCTGTTACTGATACGGACACCATATTTCGAAAGTTCTAAATTCAAATTTACCTGTTTACTTAGTTTAATATTGTGGCTATATCTTAATTGCATGTAATACGTAGAGTTTATAGACGAAAGCACTACAGAATAGATATGACGGTGGCGCGGTGGGCGCTCGGAGGGCATCGAACGGAGTGAAAGTCTCAACGACTCTCGTCGAAGGACCGCTACACCTTCTTGTGCTTATAGGTACGTACCCAACGTGTATGCATGTTCAGCTGTGTTAGCTCTGCAGTTAAGGTACAAAGAGATAGCGGCTGTTCAGCTATACGAACATTTCGATTTTAACGGAAACACGTAATAGTATACGAGATCTTTACATAGAAGTTGTAGTGTAATAAAATACCGGTGCCTATGGAACCGATATTTTCCAGAACCTGGAATTTTCAAGCGAGAGACCTATTGGTCATGAACAGCTTGTTACCTAGCATTGTCAGTAAATTTGCAAACTACAGATTATTATTCCTTTCTCTTGCGCTCTTTTAAGTTACGTAAGAGAACCGGTACTTCCAAATTTAATTTCTAGAAGCCCAAGTGTAGTAGGTACTTTGAAAAACTTAATATTTTAAGCACAACACTTAGTACGAAGAATACAGCTTAAACTTACGTTCAGAAACAAACGACCTTAGCAATATAAATTGTACATGAAACAATCTAATTATTTGACTACGCAAAAAATTCAGCGTAAAACGTTTCAGTAATGGCGCTTTGAATATTTTTTCAGTGTACATAAATAATTCATAATGTTTCCTGAAAGGTCAATAACAGTTAATTTTTAACGGGTTGCGGCTTCGCGCCGCTCGCCTCTCGCTTCGGTTTATTTTCGCGGCGCCTCTCTATAAATAGGCCGCGGTGAGTTCGTCTACGGCGTTGTCTCCTGCCGACTTTCACGTTTACTACATATACTGTAGCGCCACCTTCAATATTGTATATCGATTTTGCGTCTGATAAAGTATTGAAATGAAATAGCCATGTAGCATAGGCTGTACATACGATGTACGGTAGAGCTGTGAACGTATCTTTTTAACCCTAAGCAAATTATAGTTAATAGAATGTTACGCGCTTTGTCACATTCAACACTAAAGTGGCTTATCATTGAATAAATACAATTATTCCAACGAGATATTATAATTCGTTTTTAATATTGCTGCTGATGGAGGTTCCATACCAATACCATGTTTAGTAGAGAATTTCGTTTACATTTTCACTGATTGGCCTGTTGATCCAATGGTCAATGACTGCTGAGCCAGTGATAGGGAGTACGATTTTCACCTAGGAAAAATTGTGTATTCGAGCGTAAATTTATTCACATAAGAAAATATCTGTATAGAAACTTGTATATACATATAATTGTCAGTTCGTCATCATCAGCCGTCGTCGTCAAACAGATGAATCGTCAGCTATCATTACTAATATTGTAACTATAATAAAAATAATTACTCGTAAACACTGAAATATAACGAGCTATATTTATTATGTTAACTAAGGGTAATATTTTGTTTAACAGCAGTTACAATTTGACAGCTCTTAGACGCCGGCACACGTGTTAGTTTTACTTTAGCGAAGTTAACTATAAATAGCCGACTGACACACGCCCGTCTGCAGCGCCGTCTCCACGACGTTCACGCTATACGCAAGTTCTACAGCGTAACCATCGATGGATATATAGATACGTAGATACAGAGATTTATAGATAACATAGATATATTCACATGTACATATGTAAATAAATAGATAGATTGATTGATACATAGATAGACACATAGATAGACACATAGATAGATAGACGCATAGATAGATAGACACATAGATAGTTAGACACATAGATAGATAACTTAAAGGTGTAGATACATAGATACATTTTTATTGTTTACATCACAATAGAAAAATAATTGAATGTAAAGAATGGGCGGTGTTATCTCTCAAAACTAATTTCTGCCAAACAACCCATGAAATAATGTCAGATAATATAATGACAGAGAAACGAAGAATATAAAATATTGAAAAAATTCGGAACAGTAAAATAAAAAATCAGAATTGTTTATTTAGTGTAATCAATATATATTTTCTAAGGTGTGTGAAGTCTGCCAACCCGCACTTGGCCAGCGTGGCAGACTATGGCCTTAACCCTCTTAA
>DWDT01005995.1:0-10011 GCA_018245595.1 Microceris scylla
GTACGGAGTGTAAGGGGTTCCAACCACTATCTCAGGAGCCCAAGCCAACCTCACCTGCACGTGGTACACACTGCTATAACAGACGAGGCTCTGGCGACCAGCTGACTTCGGTGTAGCGCAGCGTAAATAGGCACGGCTAAATGCCCTGGTCACCGACGGGCAGTAGCGTCGGCAGTGCAGTCTGCTAGCTTTGGTCACATATGTCTGATATGAGCTATTTGGTTTATTTCATTTGATAAACAGTTTCAACTACGTATTTTATTCTACTTTGGTCCGAAAACAAGATCAGTCTAGAATACACCCAATACAAGAGTACGTGCGACGACTTTGATGGAAGTAAAAGAGGAAAAATAGTTCATCAGGGCCGTAGCCTGAGGAAATCCTTAGTATTCGTCAACGTCCACTAGGAACAAGGATGTAAATAGGTACGTTAGAGCATCGAGTCTTACAAATGTAGCTGAGTTGCTGAAGGGACGCGCGCGCTGAACAATGTCGCTGTTGTGTTGCGGTAGCGTTCAGCCATTTCTTTTGGATACAGACACATATAGCGGCACTGTTGTATGTCCGCTGTGTGTCGCCGAATGCCCGCGGCCGAGCGGTGGGCTCGTGAATGTACGCGTTGCCACTCGCCTGTCTGGTGGGTTAGTGTTGTCAGTGATTACGTTTTCTACTGTGTTTCGGGACCGATAGCGAATGGATATTATGATCCACGCGATAATTACCGAATCATGCAAATAACTCTATATAAAGTTGTTTTATAAGACTTAATTAATAATTGTTATGCGATATCCGCACAGCAGCCCCCAAACTAGCTGCCGGCGGTGTGTATGAATGGCCGGGCCGATTAGCTCCGCTTAACTCGTTATCGTGTAATCGTGACGCGGCGCGACGGCCGTGAAATGGCGGCGCCGACTGTTAATATTGCACGACTTCGTTATGATAGCCGACTGCTGCGCGCTGCTACTGTGCGCTCGCGTGTCGGTTGCCAATAAAATAATGTATACATCGAAATAAATCGTTGGTAACAATTTCTGCACGTAGGCTGATTGGAGGAGAAATGAAGAGGGTATGGCGTATGTGGAGCCTCACCGTTGCGCAGGATGTCCGCAGCGACAGTGAATATAACTGTTGGGATTTTAATTAGAATTTGAATAGAACCATAAGGTCGAGCAAGCTTAAGGTGACCACAAGCGATATTAGATAAAAACAATATATTAAATGTATTCCAATGAATGAATGTCTTTCATTTTCAAATAATTCCATTACTACTCCCGCCTACCGCTGCTGACTGACGGGGCCGGTGCCATACTACTTCAACGAAATCGACAATAATGACGTAATTGCCTCGAACAAGTAAATCTCAACCCCCAATCAGTTAAGTGTAATACCAAATAAGGCGGGGTGTAAATCGCCCTGGACTCCGCGGACAGGAGCGGCCGTTATGAAATTAGCGAGGGAAGGGTTGTCGGCTGTAGGGTGGCTCGAGGGAATATCGATGGTTTCTGCCTGATGGAGTCGTATTCTTATCTCTATAATATTAAGTATGCTCAATACTCAATACTTGTTGGCGCTGGGCGGCACCATTGCCCATCGTTGCTGCCGCAGTACGCGCCACACCGGGATAAACACCATATGGGCATACGCCTCAATTGACATAGGCTATTATAACAATATTGTAATCATTTCTTAATTTTATTATTATTAGGTAGTACTGCTCTTCATTATCGGAATGGAATACTAGTAAATGAAATATGAAAGTAAATCTATAAATATTTATGGAGGTTGTAGAAGCATTTAAAGTTTCAGATCTTTTGCATTTAAACGCGCCATCGTGACGATGTGACGGCCCAAAAGCCACATTAAGTCCTCACTGTTATGTTACGTACACTGTTCAGTCGTAAGATTGAAGTATTTTGCAGTTTCGTTTCTACACAGACACAGAGCAGAAAACTTGTAATAGACCGTTCCCGGGCGGAAATCGAACCCGGAAGCAACGGCGCGGCAGATCGGTGCGCTGTTGTGGCATCGGTGCCCACTAGCTGCGGTAAGTTTGTTGACAGCAGTTTCCTTAGCAGTTAGTTTGGAAAAACATCCGAATGATTTGGGCTCTGTAATAATTATTTAAAAGGGGTAGGTTCTGTGGCACAAATGCAGGTTATAAATTGATGGGGCCAAAATTTTCGGGTGCAATATACAGTGCGCGTTAGTGCATCTACTGCGAGCCCGGTAGTATCGACACGCGCGGCGGCCCTACGCGCCGGTAACCGGACCCACTTCGTTAGCTTGAGTGATAACTCCATTCATTAATGCTATTGGGACAAGTGGCTTGCTTTATTGGATTATTCGGCTGTTTTTACTTAAGGCCGAGTAAGACTAGCGCCTGGAGTGTTCACCTCTGGTCTAGCAAGGATCGCCCCAGCCGGCATCGATGTGGGACGGTAAAATTTTGTCTTTTTGACTTTATCTTAATAATACCAAACGCTTTAATCTAATTTTTGTCGAGTTTGTTGTTACGTTCAGTCTTATCCTGCATCCCATTTATCGTAATAATAACGAGCTGCACATATTTATTTATAATCCCAATGCTCCTGTTAATCAATTATGTATTCCTGAACTGAGACGTCCTCAGGACAGTCTCGACAGCTTGCGGCCGTGTTTACGAATGCAACTCTCCGTGTCCCTGTGGCGCAGAGGATAGCGCGTTGGACTTCTAATCCAAAGGTCGTGGGTTCGATCCCCACCAGGGATGTGCTCTTTTTTTAAAAGTGCGTAAACATAACTGAGCACTAAACTATTGTATCATCATTTTGTTATTTATTATACTTTATTATGCATTGACTGTCGTATAATTTCTTTTTGTTTAATAGAAAATTATTGTTCATTAGTAGTTTATGCACGACATGTACAGTCATCGCGACGGAATACATGAGGTAAACTACATCTTGTAGGTTATCATTCATTGAGCATTTTTTGTGGATAATTAAAAAAAAACATGTAACTTATATTTCTACGCTAGGCATACACGTATATACCTACATTTATAAAGTAATATTTTAAAGGACATTTTTTTCGTACAAACTTTTACCCCAAATACTACCATCTTAACTTGTGAACTTTGAAATTGGAGTGATACAGTGATGTTTTTTCCTCACTCACTTTAATACAAACTTTCATCCCCTGTGTTATCCACTTAGGGGTGGAATTTCTGTAATGATTTCCTCAGTGGGTGCGTACGTCATAAAAGGAGCCGTCAGTCCGGATGTTTCGTCGATGTGCCCACCAGGCCCGGCCTCGCGATTGTGAATGGGTCAGTCGGGACGAGTGTTACCCACACACATACCGCGGCGGGAGAGCTCCCGACGCATCTTGGTCCCGGAAGCTCACTTTTATGCCACTACTTGTGCATCTTATTTGTATTTTGCTGTTTGTTCTCGCACTCTATCGACACATACATATTATATTGTTACGTACTATTGTTATATGGTATTCGGTTTTGTATATATTGCTTGAAAATAACATTTTACACTTGTTACTCGCTCGAATAAAAATTGCGCTGTGTTCGAATAAAAAACATGATTGTGCCCTAATTGTCGTGACCACGTAACGAAACTGAATACTGTATTTGTAGTTCGACCACCATCTCGTGCGGCCATGGCCGCCTGGCCGCTCCTGTCGGGCTGCTTTGCTTTTTTAAATCAAATAAACTTTATTTATGAGAATAAGGTAAAATTCATTTCTTTGAAAATATAGGTACCGACGTACGATTACTTGAAAATGTGCTTGAAAATTATTGACGCATGTACCTCGTACAGAATTCAGACGACTCCAGATTGCAGGGCGCAGTTTACAATATGGGATATTATTAAAAATAATAATTTATAATGTTGTGGCACAGTGGCGCGGGCCGCGGTGGCCCGGCGCGCTCCCGCTGTGCGAATCAAAAATGTAATATTTCATCCTGTTACCTGTGCTCAGCGTTGCAAGCGATTGTACACCCTTTCGTCCACGTAACACGATTGAAATTTCAATGGTAACTTATATCGTTTCTTTTGAGATAACTTTCACATCCCCAATTCCTTACGTGTAAGGGCGCAAGTCGAGTGACAACCGATTGAGCTTGTGTAAAACGAATGTTATTATAAGTTAATACGATTTAGTGTCGTTTGTCGATACTAATAACTTTTCTCTTATGAATTGCGTTCAAAGTGGGTGTTATCCGGAGCAGTTAGGGCGCACTATCGGACGGCCGCGCGCCGCCGCGAGCGCGGGCTCGTCAGCCGCCACGCTCGCTTTGTGGCGCTGACGTGTGTCAGCGACGCCACTGATGCTGTCATCGCTGACAGATAATTGAGTATTCTCGAGACGCCGTGGAGGTTCATTTGAAATTTCCTTTTGTCAGCTGTAAGTGAAAAATTGTTTAGGTCTATTAAATATGAAGACTTGTAAAAGTAGACGGCCAGTAATCAGACAGAATATGACCTTAGACAAAACCGAACGATCACGACAGTAGCATTTGTAGCGGCCCGGTTCCATGTGAGCCTTCTAGTTCAGGGTTATGCGGTATTCGATTTTGGCGAGCACCATGACTATGCACAATTATTCGCTTTCTAAGATTACGTAGCGCTCACTCTGGTGTCGAAGGAAAAATCGCGAGATTAGCGCACTTGAGCAACGTGATCACCAGTAGACTTTTCATAACTGTCTTCTGAGGCGGGGCTTTACCGGCACACACACTGCAGCAGCAGAGGATTTCCAGGGCCTCAACAACACCACTGAGCCCGCACAGCTTAGCGCACGCACCTTAGCAGGCGCTCATTTACACACACATCTTCTTCTCGTCTTTGTCGCAGTCTGAGTCGCAAATAAGTGTTGGTAGGTGACCTATGAAAGTCTGTCTCTATATTTAATAATAAGGAAAAAATGAAAGGACCAATTGGTGTTGTTTCTATTGTAATGTGCGCGTAGCGCGTGCTAAGAGTCATATCGCAAAACCAAGTGTACCTGCAGCTAGCTGTCTGTGTCGGTGTGGGGCGCGTGTACTAGGGCGACCGGCGCAGGGCTCGCGAGCAGCAGCACGTCTGTGAGCAGCTTCGTCCAGCAGACATATTGACTAACATTACCCACACTAATCTTGATTTCCTTACTAATATTATATGCAAATGCGAAAATAACTGTGTCTCTCTCTCTGTCATGACTTCACGCCTAATTCACTAAACCGATTATAATGAAATTTGGTATATAGACAAACTAGATCTTGGAAAACGGCATAGGCTAGTAAAACGGGTATAATTTGCTGAAATAGGGGATGAAAGTTTGTATGGCTGTTCGTGACGTTGGAAAATAAAACAATGAAATTTTGTATTTAAGCACTTATTGTTAATAAGTTAATAAATATATGTTAAAAAAAAATTTTGAAATTACGACCTAAATGGAGAAGAAATAGAACATGAAAAGTAGCGTGGAGGACCAAACAAATACATATATTTATATTTATTATGCATGTATTTATTGAAAACATTGTGTATGACTGATTATTAAAAAAGCTATTTTATACTGCTGTTCTATACAATACACATGAATAAATCATATAAAATTTCTTCACAATCCGTCCAATGGTTTGACGGTGCAAATAGAATTTCATATAGTATTACCATCTTCACTTCATCACCATGGTTGTGGCTTTTTAAAAAATACAGTAGCCTGTACTCTGCCCCACGGTTTAAAATATCTCCATACGAAATGTTGTCACAATGTATCTAGTGACTCGGCCGTGAAAGCGTAGAAACAGACAGATGGACAGAGGTACTTACAGATTTATAATATTAGTATGGGTAAACAGCATTTACACTAAAGAATCATACACAATGTTTCCAATAAATAGACGCATAGTAAACATAATCAAATTTGTTTGGTCTTTGATGCTAACTTTCATCTCCCATTCCCATGGAGGTCGTAATTTTAAAAATCCTAGAATATATATTTATTTCTTACTAAGTGCATAAATACAATTTTTCAGTTTTATTTTTGATAATCAGGAACTTCCATACAAACTTTCATCCCCTATTTCAATTTCTTTTCTCGCAATAATAAGTAGCCTATGTCCTTTCTCAAGGTCAAGTCTACCTCCGTATCAAATTCCATTAGAATTGGTTCAGTGGTTTAGGCGCGAAAGCGTAACAGACAGAGAGACAAATTTACTTTCGCACGTATATTATTATTAGGATTATCATTAATTCAGCATAACTATTGGAGAATGTGTGACAGTTCGTTTTTTATTAACTTTTAAAATTTTCCTGTTGTTGTTTCTTGCCTGTTATTTTATCATTTTATGATAACCTTATACATATTACGATAACTAGGACCGTTTCACCAGTCTACTCGTGGTGTCGTCGCTCTGCTCGCAGATGCAACATGCTATGGTGCACAATGGGCGTCCAATCAGAATACATTGTGACTCCGCTATCGTTGTTTTCTGTCTTTTCCTTCCAATATAATTATACATATTTGTGCCGATGACCAACCTTCCCCTAAAAGGTCGTGTTTTCTTACTTTTGTTTTTAAATCGTTGTAACCTGCTCGCATTCTGCCAGTATTTCATCATCAGCAAGGAATGACGCAAGGTGGGCTCCGACGCGGCAGAAGTAGGTTGATTTCTTTTAAGCAAGTGGATGTCGTTTTTTAGAGTTTTGATTTTTACTTGAGTATGTTTGGCATTTTGCTGTAAGGTTATCAATTTGTAATTTAAAGTTACTGTTCTCACTGACTACTTACCTTTTTTTGAAAATAACACAGGCACGGGGGTGTCAAATATGCCGTAAAACGAAACTTACTGTGCTCATAAGAAACCTACATTGTGTAGATCAGGCCTACATCTGGAAAAGCAGACATGTGGAGAGAAGTCAAGAGAAGTGATGGATTAAATGGTTCATCTCACGGGTCTCTAGTATTTTCGTTACGAATATTTAAAGAGAGGAGCTCACACGGTTCGCGGAGACCAGCCAGTGAGCACTGGTGTCCTAGAGAATCCTGACCTCGAGAGTGTGTCCCGAAGCGTTCACAGACACCCTTCCCTAATGCCCACTAAAAAAGATAATTATTCGAATTGATCGTCGTCGGTTGGGCTGCTAGTTTATACATTTAAAGCATGCTGGACATAATGGCGACACTTACCTGGAGTAAGCCGCGGAGGCGATATCACTGATCACACCACAATTAACACAAAACACACAAATTATCCTAAACACATATTATTAGCGCAGGGGATGGTGGCGGACTGACGAGCGAGGGGCGGCGGAAAACTCAGCGGGGGCGTGCTCTAGCTCGGCACGCCCCTAAATAAGGAGGAGCAATTCAGGGGTTTCGTTAAACTACACCCACGAGCACGCGGCGGGTGGAGCTCGGCCAGCGCTGAAGCCTTTTAAATATTTACACGGGGCGGGCGGAAGGGCAATCTGAAAGGTTTGAATTCATAATGAAATACTATCCTAGTTTTTCGTCGTTTTTTGTCCCGGTATTGCCGAAAGGGGTTAAATTGAAATATTATGCAAATCATAAGTGGTATCGACGCGAGGTGTGCGCGGCCGGGGGCGGCGGCAGCGTAGGGGGTACCTATGCGGAAGGCATATTGCTGCAAAATTTGGTGCATGCAACTAGCAGCAGATTGCACGCTGCCGCTCATAGGCTGTTGGAATAAACAGCGGCTACGAATCCGCACGAGGTGGAACAGCCGGCGGCGCGCAGACAGGGAGCGCGTTGCAAAACACCAAGTATCACATAACTGTTAAAAATTAGCTGTCGCTCGTCGTTATCGAACATTGTGTCGCCCAGGCCCAGAGTCAATTTCAGAAGCGTTACCGCACCCCTATTCACTTGCACAGAGGTAGTCTACCACTGTTTGTAATTTGTTGACGACTTTTTTGTCTGATCATGTCCATTCATCGATCTGTCCAGATAGGAGACACTCGTCGCCACTCCTGTCTCTCAATTCTTGAGTCTTTTGAATCTCGTGGTTTCTCGTGGTTTTTTCTTAATGGCAATCTCGTCAATGGCTTCTCCTCTTGGCGATGACTTCTTCTCTTAATGGCAATGTTCGTTCGAGTCTAAGCTGCAATTGTATACACAGACAACTGTTTTCACGGCAGAGAATGCCGTTACACATTAAGTCCGCCCTTGTAACTTCACTTAAGGTTAACGATAAAGTATACAGACAAGTAAAGTAGGTAGGCGGAGAAGTGTAGAGCACTCCTACGATTCAACTGTTATGTTATAGGTCCCGGCATGGAACGGAGAGTGAGTCTATTGCCTTACACCGGGCATCCTGACTTCGAGCAACTATTAGGAATTTCAATGGAACAGGACCTCTTTTAGCCGTCGCGCTTACAACCCTCGACCAACGAGGCAATCACAACAACGACACATCTGTTTCATATCGCAATGCTGGTACTGGGCTCTCCGATGGGAACCGAGGTCTTTTGTCGAGGGTGTAGAACTTAAAATATTTGCATAAACAAAACGCTATGATTAATTGTTCCATTAATACTTGTGAACGAGAGAATCTGCAAACGATCTATCGAGTGACGTTTCCCCAGCGTTGCCAGTGTTCGAACACTGACATAATGTTCATTTTAGGTCCCTGTTGTATTGTTCTCAGCGACGTACAGTTGTCGGTACACTTCGATGGACTTAAACGTAACTGGTGAAACGTGGGGTGTATTATACTCCTCTCCCTAACCCTTCAAAACTTACAGGCCTGATATTACATTATTAAATCCATCAGTATATGTAATCGTTATTGTATTTTTTATAATTTTATGTATCGAGAAGATAATATTCGATATTCGAGCAGTACAACGTGTCGGCGGTGGTCGCAGGCGGCGGCGCGGGGTCAACGTGTAGTTAAGAATTATGATTGTTCTCGATGCTTCCTCAGTGTTACAGCGTTATACGTAAGCGTGGCGATTGGCTGCAACGGTTGCTACTGCTGGCCCCTGCTATCTGATGGAATGAGTGGATGATGAGGGAAGGGTGGAGATAAAACAAGGGCAGAAATTGGTAACGCAGGCGTCTGCTCGTATAGTTAAGAACATATTTTGGTTAAAACAACACTGTGCCAGTGTGAGAAGGGTGTAATAAAACCAATTGATTTTTTTCTGAAATGTTCCTTATATCATAGTCCATTGTATGAATGTATTGTTGAAGTGAGAACTGTTACAGGCACGTTAGACGACGTTTCGTAGGGGTAAATTTTATTTTATTTTATTTCTATTTTATTAATCTCATAGGTTCGCGTGTTTACGAACATGCAGCGCTGGCAGACACAATGTCGACTTGCTATTTAGTACGGAAATTGAGCTTTGATACTTTAATTTAATTTGTTGCTTGTTTTAATTCGAGAACACGATGCGGGTAATAATTTCTTTAATATTGTATAGTAATTTTATCGTTAAATGTTATTAATTAGACTGTCTTGTTGGTCGAGTTGGTTGCAAGCGCGACTGCCGATCGGGAGGCCCTGGCTTCAAATCCCAGTTCGGGTACTACTGGATTTTTCTAATTAAGAATTTCTTGTAGTGACTCGGAGTCAGGATCGGTGCCCGGTGTATGGAAATAAGCTCACCATTGTGGGACTTAAACGTAACCGGTGAAACGTAGGGGTGTAGGGAGAGCGGGGCTCATTTTAACGGAGCTAAGAATTAACAAGCTTATTCCCGCCAAAATTAAAGTGTTAAAAATATGATATTTCGTTTACATATATTATATATGTCGGAGACGGTCACTAATACGGATGTTGTGTTGGTACGCATGACGCTGGAGATGGCAGCACCGTCGCGGTGACGTGGCGGCCGGTGATTGGCGTATCGAAGATAGCCAATAGTACGGATGGCCAACGAAGCGCGGCACGATAGATGGCAGCACTATCGCAATGTCAATTGTCAAGACATGGCTAACTTCGTGCTACGACAGAGCCTAGCTGGTGGAAGACGTTGGATGAAGAGGAACTTTCTACCCTGC
>DWDT01005996.1:0-10011 GCA_018245595.1 Microceris scylla
TATGGCCTTAACCCTCTCAATATGAGAGGAGACCCGTATTCCAACAGTGGAATTATAATGGGTCGATTATTATTATTATTATTATAAACATACCTTTGTGGGCAACTGTGCTACATCATAAGCTACATCTCGCTTACCACCAGGTTAAATTGTAATCAAACGCGAGCCTATTGCTATAAAATTACTATCTGGGCTTGCCTCATCACCATAAAAATAATTTGCACCTATTAATACGTAGAATACTATATATAAAAGTGTTCTTGTGTTGGGGAATGCATTAGGATCATGAAAAGATATGACTTTAATTTATCATGATAACCATAATTTACATATATTTATAAGTTAAAGAGACCCATATTCCACTAGTGGCATGATAAAAAAGCTGGAAAAACAAATAATAAACGAATAGTAATTTTAAAGGCATTCTAAAGTTGGAGAATATATTAGGATCTGATAAATATATACTAATTAATAATCTCACCCCGCCAGCCGCACCAAAGCTGAACGTGCCGCCGCGCTTCCGCGACACCGCGTACTTCGACAAGGGCGAGAACGTCATCATCAAGATACCGTTCACCGGCCACCCCGTGCCCAAGATCACGTGGGTGAGGGAGGGCGAGACCATCGAGTCCGGACACCATTACCACGTTGAGAGGAAAGGTGAGATATGGCGAATAATATATTCACTTTCAACGTATTTCCGAAGCACAGTGATTTGGTGCCTTTCTAGAAGGGCATAAGAAAGCTCATCTACAAAGCGGGCAACACGTTTGTGATTTCTCGGTTATTGTACATGTACATATGTTGACGTAGTGGTATTTTGCCACTTACCACCAGGTGGCCAAGTACCATCCGATGTGAGGTCTCTCTATTAATAAATTCGAGTTATTTTTGTCGGTATTGTAATCATAGATTTCTTACTATTCATATTGCTGCTAAACAGTAGCATTTTGCCAGCTTTTCTATCTTTGTCCTTAAAGGATCAACGCTTTTTTCATACTACCCTCTTTTTGAGCAGAATGTCCACTTATTTCAAAAATAAGAAATATATTGATAGAATTTACGAAAAATATATCTAAGTACGTAGCGTAAACGTAAAATCACGCCTGTATTTCCCGAAGAGATAGACAAAGGAGTGTATTACACTCCCGCGTGAAAAATACTATCAATAAATGGTCTAGTTAAATTAAGATTCATTTGTTTCATTTATATAAATATATAATAATGATCTTGTTAATGTTCAATAATATATAAAGTTATATATAATTTTATTATAACGTTCACTTCAGAACGTCACGCCATCCTCACGATCCGCGACGCGAGCAAGCTGGACTCTGGACCGTACAGGATCACGGCCGAGAACGAGCTGGGACAGGACTCCGCCACCATCAACATCGAGATCAGCGGTCAGTATTCATGCTGAACATACCTTTATTAAATATGTGTGATTAGCTGTCTACCCCAAGCTCTCATCATCACCTGGGTTGACTTGAAAAAATGCCACTTGGCATTAAGTCTTCGCTTTGTTACCAACCAAAAAGTATAAATAAATTAAGCGGCTGTCGTGCACTTTCTATTAACATATTCGACAAAAAATCTATAACCGATGAAATGCCAACGGGTTCGCTTTACGTTATGGTCGTTTCAGAAAGAGATGAAGATATAGAGAAGTTACGAAATGATTATTTGCAGTTTATAGAGTCGTCAAATAGAAACCTTACATTATTTAACAGATATAATATGAAGATGTTCTACAAAGGAATTGTCTGTAAATATAAATTGGTAATTTCTAGATCGTCCTGATCCACCACGGTTCCCGTCCGTGGACAACATTGGCGTGGACTCCCTGGCTCTCACATGGAAGGCGCCTGTATGGGATGGCGGTTCCGACATCACCAACTACCTGGTCGAGAAGCGCGAACATCCTATGACCAGCTGGATCAGAGTTGGAAACACAAGGTAAGACAGAATAACTGAGTATAATAGAATATTATTATTTATACTCAAAATATTTTTATATACTATCTCTTTGATAATATAGAAATATAGTTTTCACAAAGTTTATGCAATAAATTCGATAAATGTCATAGTTGGACGCATTTTAATTTATAGCGTTTATCATTTTTAGTATTATGAAAAACAGTGGATGTCGATATAGTCAAAATTAAAGATTTTTAATATTTAAATTTTCAAAATTAAATTAATATTTGTATTTAACTTATTAACCATTAATTAATCACATTCCTCTAAATGTCTTCCACTTCCAACAGGTTCACGACCATGGCAATCACTGGGCTGGTGCCCGGCAAGCAGTACGAGTTCAGAGTGTACGCCGAGAACATATACGGCAGGTCCGATCCTAGCGAGCCCACGTCCACAGTGCAGACCAAGGCCATTATCAAGAAGGAGTTCAAGAAACAAGAATATCCTGGTAAGTGTAAAATTCTCATCTGATTACCTTGTTAACTGCCGTCGAGACTACTTCATTTGTGACATTAGCTGCCTCGTTGGCCCAGTGATTGTAATTTCGACATCTGATTCAGAGGTTCTGAGTTAAAGTATTATTGGGTTTTTCTAATGTGAAATTCCAAGTAGTAGATCTAATTCTGGATTTGATAACGTAAACTGGTAAATCGTAGCAGTGTGTTACGCTCTTCTGCCTACTTCTTCGTTGGAAGAGCTGAGTGACTCTGCATCTTAAATCTTATTTTCTTCTCTTCACCGAACGTTTTCTAACCTAACAGTGGACGAGACCGGCAAGAGGATCCGCACGAACGCCGACCACGGCCCGGTCAAGGACTACGACAGCTACGTGTTCGACATCTACAGCAAGTACGTCCCGCAGCCGGTCGACATCAACACTTGCTCCGTGTACGACAAGTACGACATACTGGAGGAGATCGGTAAGTGTATGTATTGTTGTGTGTTGTAATTAACTACCTTACTAGTATTAGCAGTAGCAGTAGTAGTAGTAGTAGCAGCAGTATTAGTAGCAGCAGTAGCAGGAGTTATTGTAGTGTCCTAATTAATGTCTAAGATTAAGATATCCTTATTGTGAGTGAAGTAGTGAAAATAATTCCAATGGAATTCCATTTTATTGACTGACTTGACCCCAGATAAATCCGTTATTCTTGTTGTCTTGTTCAATATTTTCCCTGAATAGATGTCCAGTTCAGAATAGAAATAAACATACTTGAATGATCCCCCGTATATGTTTGGATATCCAATGTTGTAATATAAATTGAATTAAATGTTAAACTTTGTAAATATTCTTGCACGTTATAAATGTATGTGTTACTATATTATTATTTTTCTTGTGCTAACAGCTTTTTTTAGTTTAGTGTAATCATAGAATAAGGTAATAATAGAAAAAAAGTAGCCATAAACGCATTATTGAGTACGGGATTCGGGTCGTAATCCCGCATTTATTGGCCACACACGACCGCGATTCGTCCAATAATCCCGGGCCAGGCACGTCGATCCATAACATCCACAATACGATGTAGCTGCTATAGCATGAGAATATTACTAAGATTGTCTCAAATCAGATATTTAATAAGAGTTTAATTTATTAATTTCTTTAGAGGTATATTATAGAGTCATTGTTGATTGGAAAATTTTCATATTTACTGTATTTCAAAACGATTCTGTTATTTTTATGGGAATTTAAAATGTAATTGTGGAAATTCAACTATGTATATAAAATATAAGCTTTACATTTAGCGATTGCTAATATACATATTTATATACGGCGTGTTATATAGTAAGCGCACGGCAGAGCAAAGTCCACTACTTGCTCCATATTGATATTATAATAATTATTATTATTATTTACAAAAATAAATTAATGGTTAACCAAAACTAGAAAGTATAGGTACTTAATGTATCGTTAAGATTATTTATGAAGTTTGGGTTTTTATATAATACATATATTCTTTCTACGTTTTTACGTATTGCACTGAAACAGCGGCATGACATTTGAAAGTAGAAATATAACATCACTCACGAAGTTGCTTGCGATATATCATTTTGCTATAGATTTTCATAACACAGAACTAACACATAGTTCGATTTTAAACCTTAAATGTATAAAAAAATAGTGATGAATTTCGCAGGTGACTTCGTGACTGCTTCTTCTAAACGGAAACGACTCGGAGGTCTGTGTGTGAATAGATCGATGTAGTGCATCTCTCTCTCTCTGCATCTCTCTGTCTCACACGCATACTATTATAATTTCGATAATTTATTATAATAATTATTATCATTACTATTATTATTATTTTTGAGTTCTTAATTCAATTATATTTACTTTGTTACTGCACAATTGCATGCTATAAAAACGAGATATATAAAAGAGAAGCTACAATATTTTAAATGTGGGTACTTTGAGAATTTGTAAAATTCTAACTATTGTGATGTATTAAAAAGTCCTAATACATATTTATATTTATTGATAAACAATATTACAATACCTCAATTATTTTTTAATATGCTTATTTTTGGCGTATAACTTCTCGTGTAATATTGAATATATGATAACATATATTATGTATGTTGTATAATATAGATTTTAGATCTACAAGAGCGGAATCTAAGCTTTATTGAATTGATTTTAGAGAAACAAGATCTAAATTTTACACTTAAAGACCCGGATTGTTATCCTTCATATAAATCAAAGTGGTACATTATATCTACCTTGCCTCTAAATAAATAAATGATAGAAATAAAATTATATAAATAAATGCAATTTAGTTAAGGTATTTCATGCACTTAATCGATGTCTTTTTAATATAAAATGCTAAGGTTTAAGTATTTCTTATATATAAATACAGATTATACTTTGTATTGTATGTATATAACCAGTATTATTATTGAAATTGGTAGTATTTCTGTAGAAAATATCGCTTGACATTTTTCAAAATTATTTATTGAAATGCACGGTGTGCGCTTATAGTGATAAATATATATTTATATTTATATATACATATATGTATATGTATGTAAGATAGCTCTCATAAAGCAGTAGAATAATTTTGCACAATATTTATAGTAATTTATATATTATAATTATATTGGTAATGTTTATCGTTTGGAAACTAAACATGATATTATAATATGATTTTGCAATAATTAATATAACCTTTTATATACATGTGATACCTATATAAAAATAAACAATTGTAAATGAATAAAAAATGACAGAAATCAACTTCGGAGTAGTATGTGAAAATGGACAAGAAATCCTGCAAGTAAATATTATTAATAAGGAACAGAGTAATTCAATAATAAAACAGAATACATAACTGTTTATAATAGAAGCATTGAAAACGTTTAATTAATGTACAAATTAAATAATATACAATTATTGGAATTATCCACGAGTGCAATGGTTTTATAGACGGATTGTTAGATATAGGTAAAAACGGCTACAGCCATTTCACTGATTATATTAATAAGTCGTCAAATTAAAGGGTTGATTAATTTGAATGCTAACACGTTAGAAATAAGGTTCAAAACAGAGGCATGAGGTTTTTTATACTGTTGTAGGCACAGGCGCGTTCGGCGTAGTCCACCGCTGCAGAGAGCGGTCTACTGGAAACACCTTCGCAGCCAAATTCATCCCAGTCACGGGAGCGATGGAGAAAGAGTTGATCAAGAAGGAAATCGATATTATGAACCAACTGCATCACAGGAAACTCATCAATCTTCACGATGCCTTTGAGGATGACGACGAAATGGTTCTCATATTCGAATTGTGAGTGTACTGTTTTTTTTCTTGGAATAATTGTAATGAAATTGGAAACGTTTTCCCACGTTGACCTTATGGTATCTATTGGAAGTCATGCAAACCAGTGTCATAACTCAAATCCAAGATATTCAATTCCAAATATACACACATACATTAACTCTGGGCCGGTAATGCTTGGTCTCAAATTTTATAAACGTTCATAACCATTTGAAAAATTTTGTTGCTCACAAACTCCTTGTTTTCTGTGTTGAGTTCTAAAATTTTCCTACTCGAATTTAGGCACAATAAATAAATCAATGATTTTTATTTTCCTTTGAAGCTTCTAATCTTCAGTCTTAAAGCATAGAAGTCTTTGGATAGTTAAAATTTCTCTTCAGTTTACTAAAAGCTTAGATGCTATTGAAATCTCTTGTCAACCATCAGCTTGTCCGGAGGCGAACTGTTCGAGCGCATCACGGAGCCTGGCTACAACATGAGCGAGGCGGAAGCAGCGCACTACATGAGACAGGTGTGCGAGGGTGTGAAGCATATGCACGAGCAGAACATCATCCACCTGGACCTCAAGCCCGAGAACGTGATGTGCCAGACGAGAACCGGCACAGATGTTAAGGTAAACATAACTTTTAATTATCTGCCCAAACACTGACCAGTTGAACATGAACAAATCCAACAAAAAATATTTTTCTTAACAGTGAAGGAAATATTGATGTAATATTTCAAATGTTCTGTGGCACAGTACATGCTTCAATTTAAATGTCCTGAAATCTGAAACAATCACGTGCCCTGAAGAGAATCTCGAAATTACAGGAGATTTATGAAACTGTCTAATATCGAGTAAGGGGTTCCTAAATTTTCGATTACTCTGACAATAAAGGTGAAATTGAAATAAATGACATACATACATATATGTAACCGACGACAAAATAAATAATATAATCAATCTAAAAAATAGAGTTACTGACAACTTTGTTCAATTTATGCATTCTTTGCTCTATCAGATTATCGATTTCGGCTTGGCAACCAAACTGGACCCGAACGAGGTGGTAAAGATCTCCACCGGCACTGCCGAGTTCGCGGCGCCCGAGATAGTGGAGCGCGAGCCTGTTGGCTTCTACACAGACATGTGGGCCGTCGGTGTGCTCGCTTATGTCCTGTGAGTATGCTTTTATATAAACTTTGTTATTCCCGGATACAAGAATTGTTCGTTTCCTTGATATCTTTAATACATGTTGTTTTGTGTTATAGCATCAAAGCTCGACTGGTAAAAAATGGTATTGGACCTTAATTTAGCCATTTGTTTGGTCGGTTTTATTGAATTGGCACTTTAAGTTACAGTTATTTTTACAGTTACTTTTATTATTGTTATAACAAATTCGCCAAAGGCTTATACCTGCCGTTTTTAGCAAATTTAGTTTAAATGTCAAATAAGGAATACTTTAAACTGAAGGATATTTGTTCTTTGCCATTATGATATTATAAATAAATATGATTGAAATTATGATTACTTCCAGACTCTCGGGTCTATCACCATTCGCTGGCAACAACGACATCGAGACGTTGAAGAATGTCAAGGCCTGCGACTGGGAGTTCGACGAGGAGGCATTCCAGCACGTCTCCGATGACGCCAAGGACTTCATCCGCAGGCTGCTTGTTAAGAATAAGGAGTAAGTGCTATGAAATACGAATTAATAATAAATGTTCCTACGTTCCTGAAAAAGACAGCGGGAAGCTGCTAGATTCGGAACGCTCAGGACCGGAAGGATTGGCGCCGATTAGGGGAGGCCTATGTCCAGCAGTAGACATGTAGAGGCTAACGCCTATTCCTGTGAATGTGGATTTTTGTTCAATCAAAAATACATATCTATATAAATTCATCATATGACAGAAGTATGTTAGCGGATCAAGCAGGAAATATCTGTAGTGCACACCATTAAGATATTGTTGCTACACTATTGAAAATTACTTCTTTTACCATTTTTGTTTAATACCCTCAACAAGCTAAGACATCTATATGTGCCGTAGACTAGGCTAAAGCAATAGTATAGAAAAAATAAATGAACAGAACTGTAGAATATTATCGTAATATATTTGCGCCTAAAAATTTAAAAGAAAACAAACATATTAGTAGTCAAAAGCCGTAAGACGTCGGGACCAAGTTATTTCATGTGACGCCCTTTCAGAAAACGCATGACAGCGCACGAGTGTCTCGCTCACAAGTGGCTGGCCGGCGACGCTGCTGCAGCGAGAACAGCGACCATCCAGTCCAGAAGATACGAACAGATGCGCGACAGGCTCAGGAGTCGATACGAGGTTTGTATTTCATCAGTCTAAAGACTTCAGCTGTCCTAATCATGGTCATTTCAAAAGTGATCAAGACGTGTTTCTCAATACCAATCTATCTGGAGTTGCATTTGAAAACTTTTAATTATTTTATAGGAGTTGCAGACTTTCATGAAGGTCAAAATCAAAGGTCTAATATAGACTTTCCCCACCATCCCAGATTCTAATTATAAATGAGATTAAAACTTCTGTTTTAAAAAAAGTCCAAAAGTTACAATAGGTATATATCTCTTTAAGATATGGCTTAAATTGTGAAATAAAGTTAGCCAATACTAAAGTCTTTGGTATGTTTGGATAAGAACATTAGCTTCTGTTCATCCTTTCTCTTTAACATGTATTTTCAAAATAAATAAGGAAATTCCAGGGGCAAAAAAAAAATACGAAAAAATTGCGACATGAAAATTCAGTAAGAATTTTACGGGTAACTGATCTGGTGTACTAAAGGAAAAATTTAACGAATGAGTCAGAAATTAATAAAAAACCGCTTTCTTCTCCCACAGAACTGGTCATCGTTCGTTCTACCGATCGGCAGGCTAAGCGAATACAGCTCGCTACGCAAACTTCTCATCGAGAAATGGAAGATCTACGATGGACAGTTCGGTAAGATCATTGTGTAAATGCAACCCTCCAAAATATAGACTTCAAAAATTTTTGAAATGTTCAGTTTGACAGTATAATATGTTAAAGGTATCGTATAAAATATCTACTTTCTTTTCTTATATCTTATATCTTTTCTTTTCTTATATCCAAATATCTTTTGGTAACTCCAGTAATATTACTGAGTACAACTAAAGATGATTCATCGTTTCCCTTCATACTCGCTGATCTCTTTGAGATCCCCAATTTTTTAATGAAATTGGGGATTTCATAGCTTTCATTATTGTGGATTCCACATGAATATGAAGTCACGAAATTAAAAAATGGCCTTAACCCTCTCAATATGAGAGGAGACCCGTATTCCAGCAGTGGAATTGTAATGGGTTGAAAAAAGAAAATGAAATTACGTTAACCTAGTTCAGGAGCAGTGTTAGTCCAAGTATTCGATTTTGCCTCATTATCACGTTTGCTTCAGACCGTCGCCAGGCCGCTCCTCGCTTCGTGATCAGGCCCCAGTCCGCGTTCTGCTACGAGGGCCAGTCGGTGAAGCTGTACTGCCGCATCATCGCGTGCGCCGCGCCCACCGTCACCTGGTCTCACAACAACCACGAGTTGCGCCAATCTGTCAAGTTCATGAAGAGGTATATCAGCGTTAATAGTATTAAGTTTATCATTATTGTAACTCACATCGTTCAAAATTTTTTCTGCAATATGTTAAATGTTTTTTCTCTTTCAAATATTCTTATTTTTATTTGATTTAATCGAGAAAGTATCTAAAATTATCTCATTAGTGTATTCCATAACTAAAATTGTGACAATCTTTTGAGGTACAGAACATTTTTACCTGACAATATTGTGTGTGTGTGATAGGTACGCGGGCGACGATTACTACTTCATCATCAATCGCGCCAAGCTCGAGGACCGCGGCGAGTACATCATCAGGGCTGAAAACCACTACGGATTCAGGGAGGAGGTTGTCTTCCTGAACGTACAACGTGAGTTGAAATTATTTTCTTTAATACCAATTTCACTTTTGACAATAATATTGGCGGGGGCTTACGTAATATAGATAAAAATAATATGAGCCGTCGCCAAAAATTTACTTAGTCGAAGTTGAGTACAATATTTTTTATATTCAGAAATATTACTTTAAATATGTATCCTAAATTTTGCTTTACTTATAGACATAAAATTGAAAATGATTGCTGATAATATAAAACTTAAAAATACCTAGTACATATAAAAATTACAACAATTATAGATCCTTCATTCATTATTTAATATGTAATATAAATTTAATTATAACGTTCACCAATATAATGATG
>DWDT01005997.1:0-10010 GCA_018245595.1 Microceris scylla
ACTTTGTGTTCCGGCATGGGATCGGGAGCTGTATTCATTTTCATAAAAAAACTTTTTTTTGCTTGCTTATATACTAAGTTAGCACAAAAATTTATAAAATAGGTGACGGTATTCGGAAAATTTGTACATTCATTTGAATATGAACCGACATAACATGTGACTGAAATATCATCAAAATGGCGAAACAAATGTCTACCAAGGAGGCCCATAGCCATTTGGTGGAAACATTGGAGGACTCTGCTCCTCCATTTTCTACATTTGCACGCTGGACTAAGGAGTTTAGGCTGGGCAGAACATCAACAGAAGATGAATATCGGGAAGGACGGCCATCCACGTCCCTCACTGACGAAAACGTGAAAAAAGTCGAAGATGTTATATTGTCAGTTCGGAGAGTCACCACCGGGCATGCACTTACATGCTGTATTTGCCAAGACAACGCACTGGCTCCCAAAGACGAAGTTGCGATGGTTGCTATTCGAGTAGCGGGATTCGAACTGCGCGAACACCCGTCCTACTCGCCAAATCTAGCTCCCAGTGCCTTCTATCTCTTTCCTCGATTCAGAATTTTGGTAGAGTCAAGAAAAAGTTTTTTTTTTTCAAAGAGAATTTTGGGTTTACAAAAAAGATTTACTAAATGTATTGTCTTGTTAGGAGACTATGTACAAAAATAACTATTTTATTAACCATATTCTCCGAATATTATGTCGATTATCATTACTTTCTAATCACCCCTCGTGTTACTAATAGTCAGATAAAGCAGCACGCATGTAACTGCCGTGTAGTTAGTTGTTCCCCTGCACTATATTTACTACATACATACTTACCAATTAATATACGGAGATCAAAGGCAACGTAACGGGAGTCTTGACGGTAAAACGTTAGTAGCTAAAGATTATATGACACAAAGTCAATAATTTATGCTCAGCACGAACGCGAGTATTCACTTTGCCACTTCAGAGCAAGCCGGAATACATGGCTGACGCTTAAATAAATATCAAATAGTTTTGTAACTTTTACTGGCTGCCGTGGCGCCTGGGAACTGATCCACTTCATTGTTTTCTCTTAAATTGTGATAAAAATGTAATCCAAAAATTTTCTTACAATTAGTTTTTGCAATGAAAGGAGGGCAAATAATACAACAGTAATTCTAATCATTGCAATATATATACATATATATTTTAAAGACAAATTCATTCTAAACTTATTGAGGTATAATGTTCCAGACAAAATAATCTACTTGAAGTAGTAGTACATACATACATAATAAAATTAATATTTTTCTTAAACTTCGTTAAACTGGATATCATGTATATTTATATATGTAGGTACATAACACGTCACAGTCGAATTTCTGTTTCAAATGCAGTAACTTCAATATAGTACCTGCGGAGTACATAGAGAGCTTAAGTTGCAATTGTCCGTCGTGGCGTTCTCAAACATGATGTTCTGGAATAATAACCATTTACGATACGAAATAATAACAAATCATTTTATTCATATAATCATCTCAACTTTATAAATGAATCATTTGGAACACATTGTGGACCTTCGCGTTAGGTACAATATAAAATAACATCGCCTATATCTAACACGATTCAATAAAATATAACACGCTCACATTCAACTTTAAATTTATAAATAATAAACTACAGAATTAATAAATAGAATTATTAATATCACAGTAGATTAACTGCCAGCTAGCTCTACCGCTCGTATTAGCGAGCGGCGTACATTGTGGAAGAGCAATTCGATACCGTCACACGGGCTCGCGAGCTGACAGCGTCGGCAACACTGCTGTGATATTGACAACATTCGACGTCTACACGCCCACTTCACATCTCACACTATGTCCTCCGAACTATTCTGGAATTCTTAAAACTACTGGTAACCATTTAAGCGACGTGTCGATGCTCGATCGACACGAACAGCAGTCGAATAAACGTCTTTGTGAGGTCGTTATGAACGGCCAATTCACTTAAGGAATTGCAGAGGCTGCGCAATTTAACAAATGTGCAAACGTGCAGGTTTGTATACAATTTCTGAATTAATTGAGTGGCCCTCAAGGACAAGGAATATTGCTATATATTGTTAAAGCTAACTCGCCGTATTATGGCACGATGTTATGGGAAAAGCTGTGCCACGATAAACACTGGCATAAATGGTATTTATGAAAGCCATTGTGTCGTTCTAGATATTGTAATAAATTAGAAGTCAATATGGAAGCCGAAAAGGCAGTTGTTTAGACAGGTAGTATTGAGGGCGAGCGAGCTGACGTGTTGCGAACGTGAGAATGGTAACTGTTTGGAATGCTGTGCTTGTAAGCATAAGCAAGGTTGTTTCAAACAGAGGAGGCCCGGCGCGGAGCCTCTCGCTCCTATCTTTCGATCGCAAACTATAAAATACGAGATATTCTATATTACAATATAAGAGTCTAAACTGGTACGTACATATCGCAGGAGACATATTTTTAGAAAATTTGATTGCCCACATAAATCATTGTCGAATACACACGCTTCACAGTGCATCTCGCCGTGGAAGGTGTCTCGACCTATCAAGGATTATAAATAATTTTAAATATAAGAAATATGGGACAAGTGCAACTTTGAAATAATATTGCACTAAAGCTATGCAAGTACAATAATATATTATATACACGATGACATGTTCGACAGGTATTATTTATTGATTAAAATAATATACTGAAATAGTTACCTTCGATAATTTCGTAGATGTGATATATACAACAGAGCGCAATGTTTGCTTTCAATAATATTATTTTTAACATTTGTATAAGTAAATATGTCTATTCTACATAACTAATGCAACAAGAATATTTTGTGATTAACGATCAATCGATTACACAGCGCAGCTTGTTAAACATTACAGTCAACTATTAATGTAATTTCCAAAACCAGGCAATACATCACCTTAGTAAAATCAAAATTAGTTTACACACTTATGTTCCATTTACATGACACATGTAACATGGTTGAAAATTAAGAAAGGTGTGTAAGAAGTAGTAATCCCAAAAACATACTACAAGTAGTTTAATAGTTACAAGCATCGTATGTCCCATTACAACCAGTTTAAATACAGTTCGGATGTTACTACTTTTCCAAAACAGTATGCAAGCTGTTCATCTGCAGATGCTGCCTAAACCAAAATAACGAATTTATGTTATCCAGAGGCCATCTTCGCCATCAACTGAAATATTGTCATGTGTCGGATAATTTTCGCAGTAGGTATATATTTTTTCATACGTTACCAAACCATAGACTATCTTAACTGCAGCAGGGTAAGATAAGACAGCGGGATATCGTAAACGTAACACACAGATATAACAAACACCGAACTAGACACGTTAATTCCAAGTGCGGAAACGAGACTGTTCATAACGACGTCCATGAACTGTTGCACGCGTTGCGCACAAATATTGATAGCGAATAATTCCTTTATTACTTATTAAAATAAATCGTAAATAAAGTAAATACACTCTGTTTATAAAAAATAACATGTAAAACGGCAACAGAACACTTGTTAGTAGTAAGACTTAGAGTGGACTAGCGCTCGGGGCGGCTCGCTGCGCGCGGCGGCGAGCCCGCTGGCTGCCGCTCACGGCCTGGCGCTTCCAATGGACTGACTACACTTTGAACAGGACAACTAAACGTTTTATTGAAACTTTACATTATGCTTTTTTGTACTGAAAGGATACAATATTTTATTATTATTATGACTTTGGTGACGAGTGCATACAGATTGAGCAAAATTTTGGCTAAATAAATTAATAGGTACATACATTAAATTATTTACAATTCGATTACTTACATAAAAATTGTCTTTATCTAAAGTAATAAAAATCATCATAGACATAGGCCTAATGAAAATACAACACAAAATATTTAAAAAATCAGGAAATAAAAGATTATGATATATTAAACGTAATTCTAATAGCTTCAATATAAATTGAGATCTGTAAAATATATCAACCGAGTGGTATTAAATGAATATATTTGGACGTTGATAAAAAAAATTACAATTTTATACCTATGACAATAACCTAGTTGTATTTTATGGACACTGACAGCAGGAAGTATGTGACAGTCGCTTTCACTCGTATATGTGAGCCCCGTTTGTGACTACATTTTACAATTTCAACGTTATTTTATATAATACACGGGTATCACTAATAGATAAAAAAAGAAATGTCACAGAATCAGGAGTGCAAGATTTGACCATCGACAGCGGTCGCCCACGCGGACCGCTACGCGTCGGCGTCGCTCGTTTGACGACTCCTAATAGTATTATTACATTGTACTTATGAATATTAAATACTACATTATGACTTCAACTTAACATACTGCTAATACCTAGGTAGAATACGTGTAATCTTAACCACAGATAAATCTACGTTCTTACAATATGGCAGTTGTCAAATTGCTAGCTGAGTTGTCGCCGGCGGCGGCGGGGCGGCGCCGCGCGGGGCCGCGAGCGCGCGTCGTGGCGGCGCGAGACAGAATCGGTTATTTTTGCTAAGATAGACAACTTTATGATGTTTTATCACAACCATTATTGCAATAAAATTATTATTTATTTGGTAATATTTGCAGGTACTTGACGCTTTAAGTTAAATATTAAACAATATTAGGTATGTTACAGTGATTAATATCAACATTTGTACCGGTTTGTCTATTGCATGAGTAATTATGGGAATCAAAATGATCAGAAAACGTAACTAATCCGGAGTAAGAATGATAAGATTTACCATTACTATTAAAAAATAATTAGCTAATAATACTTACGATGCATACATGTCAAGTAACAAAAATATGGAATTACATTTTTTATCTGAGTAAAATTATTATGAAAACAAGAGTCTTGTATGTTAAAACATTGGCAAGACATAAATATGTAGGTGTCGTAAGTGACGGTCGGCGTTCGCGTTGTGCACGGAACTATTTAGTTTTGTATTGCCTAATGATATTTATATGAATGTATTCAACGTCCAACAAGTAATCAAGTTTTTCTACATAAATCACAGTCACAATAGAGCGCGTGTTACGATCTCATTGCTTCTCAAAAGTAAGCTGAAAGTTATAGTTAAATTCTTACAATATTATTGTAAGTATCTACAAAAATTACTTTTAAATATACCAAATGAACTCGAGTGTGATAGTGTTGTAAGGCGCGAATTATTACTACAGCTACGGAACAATACGAATGTTTCAGGCACATTGTCACACAGTACCCGGTCGACATGTGCGTTTTTTATTACAAGAGCACCATGAATAGTAGCAATATCTGGCAGTACTGTGTCAAACTCAAACGTCCTCAACATGCACTCGACATACATAACGGTTGGCACATAACTAACTTATTTTCAAATAGTGTCCCGGACTCTTTAATAACTTTTGTAACATATTGTAAGACCTGCGGCTTATTTTGATTTACTATTTGAATAAAGTTCAGGAAAACCGCGCTTCATCGTAACTTACATATTCGTATTTATGATTCCTTTAATAAATGAATAACGGCGACAACATTGTATAACGCCGAATTTTGTGAGCGGCTGCCGGCGCTCGTACAGCCCCACTGTTAGCTAAACTACTTCAGCGAGCGACACCACCACTTCCAGTGAAACTGAAGCACGCCATTTATTTACATTCAATAAGATTACACGAAAGTGGAGTAATACAATGTTGTCGGCATTGTTTCAATTCAGAAAATATGTTACTTAAATAATTATTAAATATTTTATGCCTTAATTATTTGAAGAACCCATTATGGTCTCGCCATACAAAAATTTAGATTTATACGATCACATTAAGTAACAATAAATCTATAATGATATATTATGTACACATCCGATAATTGCTTTTCATTTTACACGTATTTAATATATTATATAATTCTCAATATTTAATATTTATTTACAAATATAGTGTAATACTTAATAAATAATATTGCAGCTCGCAATCGCCTTTACATACGCTTACTCATCTTATTCTTTCCTTTATCACATTTGACATGCCGGCAGGTGATCCCTGCGACTCGCAGGTTCGTGGCCGATCTTGCCGATTTATGCGGCACTCTTTAACTTCCTTCAAACTCGTAGGACACTCCAGGGCGTACTTTTGTATAAATGTTATAGGCGCAGGACAAGGCCAGTCGCGGTACTTCTGTATTACTCGATACCGCGCGACATCAGCGCAGTCGACTTCGGCGTCCCTCGTGGAGCTCCGGCCGAGCGCGGCGCGGGCTCCGGCTCTGAGTATTGTCTCCTTGTTCTGATAGGATCAACCTTGTATACGATACAGATATGTTCATAAAAATTTAAGTCTAAATTTGTGTAGTCTTTTAGTCGAATCTGAGATAACTTACGAGACTAATTCGTATATTACTATCATGTTTTATTTCATTACAATCTAAAGGTTCAGTCAATACATATACGTGATTAATATCACTGAAGTATGTTCGCCCGGAATGCTCTCATACCGAGTGGAGCGCGGCGGCGGCGCGGCGGCGGCGCGGCGGCGGCGCGGCGGCGGCGCGGCCGTCGCCGGCTTGGACGGAATTACATCTAACAAACTGCTACGAACGCTACATGTAAGCGAGTTTGGCATTCGCTCCCTGGCTCGTCCGACTGGGACACCACTTGACTTACTCTATAACGTTCTTTATCTGATGCTCATGTAGAAAAAGAAACTGAAGTTTTTTAAATCTTAAACTGCCGAATTCAACAGTCTTCCATTTTGTTTCCATCATTATAGTAAAAAGTGGTATTGACTACAAAAATAATATAATACCTACTTAACTCAGAAATTTAGCATCCGATCATAAGGAACTATCTGCTTACAGTTTTGTAACGATTAAAAGTTGCTCGCAAATATGATAACTATTGCAAATGGGCTAAGATCGAAGCGCGTACAGATCGCTGGGAGCCGCCGCCGGCGCCGGGCGCGCCGCCGCCGCTCTTAGCTTACGTCTACTCTTACAGCTATTTAATATCGACAGTCTCCGACCGAGAGCGACACACAATATGTTCGTGCGCGTCACAGTAAAGGCAAATTTACTGTACTACAAAAATACGTGGGCAATGTCCATTGCGCAGTCATAATGCGAATCACATGATTCGAAGAGAAAAATATGTCTCCCTTATATCTGTATATGTTCAATATTTCTATAATATCTCTTACATCTTTACTCCGTATATGTTTACGTTAAATAAAAACTCATCTATATATCTTCTCGGCTTAATCTAACTCGTAAGCCGCAGTCGGGAGGCGGCGGCGCTTCGGTCGCTAGAGGGGCAGCAGGCACGCGCGGAGGCGAGCACGCGCCGCGCGCTAGTCGCCGAAGCGCGTGCACGCCTTCTTCCACTTGCACTGCGTGCACCACAGCTCGCGCTGGTCCATGCCGTACACCTTGCGGCACTTCTTGTTGTCGGAGCGCGGCCGCCGCCCGGGGCTGCTCGGCGAGCCGCTCGGTGTCAGTCGCATGTGCTTCTGAACATAACGACATAGAAGACGACTTACATTATTGGAACTTAATCATTGCTATAAACCGACTCCACGTCCGGATATTTCCGGTGTGTCAGTACAGATGTGCCGATGGTACGTACCGGTGAATGCGTGCTTGACCAGGAATGAGTTAGAGGAATGCTTATAGGCCTTGCGGACCCGTTCTGAAGAGTTGAAAGCAGTCCTTGTCTAAAATAGATACGTTTATTTATGAGATTCACGAAATTTGTAAAAAAGAAATGCTTACCCCTTTATTAATAAATCAAATAATACATGAAAGGAAAGGGACAGTTCTCGCAGGTGACTATCAATAGAATTGTTCGAAGTCGTTAACAAACTGGAACAACAATTACAGTCAAAATCAATATTAATCAAAACGTTCTGAGGAGAGCGACCCCTTACGGAAGAATAACCTTTACACTTGTTTGTCATTCGCTACTAACTTCGTATCAGCAATTGAACACTCACATGTACCTTTCGGGTCTCCTCTCATATTGAGAGGGTTAAGGCCATAGTCTGCCACGCTGGCCAAGTGCGGGTTGGCAGACTATGTACCTTTCCTCCAGGTTCCCTTGTACATACATATTGATATTTTTTCCAGTTCAAATTGGAATGGAAACAAAGGTACTCTCTGTAAAATTGTTTCAGAGTCAATGGTTTTCGAACAGATTCAATGAATACCTGTAGGAGCCTACTAGCTGTCGTTGGTAATCAGGGTCCTCATGTGGTGGACGGCACATGTCTCGGTGGGAGAGCGTGGGTGGCGGAGCGGGAGCGGCCGTTTCGCGTTCAGTGTAATAAAATTCTTCTTCATGGTCACTTTCACCTTCCTTCTTTGGCCTGAAACACAATAATACCCTTTAATGACATGTATTATACCAAATGCAAGGGACACGTAGGTAAGTGAGAGACAGTAAGTAACGGCTAAGTGGCAGCTAAGTGGCTTGGACACTGTCCATTCGCTTGTATCCCTGGACGATTCCCACAATGTACGTCTCTACGAAAGGGATGCACGTTTTGTCGAAGCAGTTTCATCGTCTCGGTATAACATTTTTTCGGAATAGATATGTGATCTACCTAAAATCGTCATTTAAGGATAACTAACAGATTAATGGGATATTATGGATTGTTATGAAAGGTAGTCAGTCGTTTCTGCGTCAGGAGCAATGGTGACATGAGATTTGTTAATTAGAAACGTGACAGAATAACGACAAGAGAGTTTACGGAGCGAACAACCTCGTCACAGTCTTGTTGCTTGCGCGTCACCGAGGGTCTTTCTGTCGTCACTAACTACCACTAATACTTTGCGCTGATTCTCTGTTTGGAACGAAGTTCATAATACTCTTGTTGACTAACAGTTAATAGATGTTTGTAATTTGCCTCTACTTCCTTATCAGTGTCCTCTATGAGGTATAGGTTAGTGGTTAGTTGATATACGGACTGCTTCCTTGTAACAAGTCCAAATTATCAACGGGTTCGCTACGCATCAAGTCAAGATGGAGAAATTGTACAAAGAAAACACCATCATATGAATAAACAAATTTTTTATACCTATAATAAGTAGTTGATGTGTCGTGTACGATATTGAATTAAAATTTAGATTGCTTGCGTAGGGTAAAATATTTCCAGGGGCCATTACTTCCAAGTAACCGTAGATAACGAGTGGGGGCATCCCAGTGCAGTGTGGGCAGCTGGTTGGTTGCGCAAGACTTATGCACCCGCCTCACACCGGCCACGTGACCTCTTCTTATAATCAACGCATAACGTTTACCTACATCGATTAGCTTTTACCCATTGGTAGAACTTATCAATTGGTTCCCCGCTTGCGTCAGCACGGTTACAATCGAATAATGTGTTGAAATAATTATGTCACGGATAAAAGGTTTTTTGCATTTCATTCGCAAGCCGTGTCATGTGCCATTCAAGGAAGAAAATGTTATTAATTTCAATTTGTGTCCTCGTGTTAATTATTAGTGTTTAGTTGCTAGATCTAGTATGGTACGTACCCCAAATGCATCTGACGTATGTGCGCTTCGATGGAGGCGCAAGTATTGGTGATGCACCTGCACCCTCGCCACGTGCACTCAAACACCACACTATTGACCTGTAACAATAGGGACATACTCTAAACTCATATTCGCGTATAAATACACTTAGGGATCCGTATTTATGATCCATTACACAGCTTGCTTTTGGTTCAGTTTATAGTTCTCTTTCAAGAATATTTAGTGGTGACGGATAACGTAAATAGCGGTTAACTACCACTGCTCCCTCGCACCGACGTGTCGCTGAACAAGTTCACGGTGGAGCCGTGCTTATATCTTATGCTACTGTCCCACCTCCAAGATGACATGTATGTAGTACCTAGTGGGTATTTCTAATAATACGAAGTTCGCACGTGTAGCACCAGCAGTGGTAGCCTAGTGGTTAAGAATTCAGCCCCTCATTCCGGGGGTGCCGGGTTCAAACCCACGGCGCGCACCTCTTTACAAA
>DWDT01005998.1:0-10010 GCA_018245595.1 Microceris scylla
GTAACTGTAAATCAAGCCATTTACACTCTCGTGATCTATAAATTATTCAGATTTATCCATAGTATTGCATGTCACATGCATTTGTTTTAAATGTGCACAACACTGTGTAAATTATGCAATCGGTGTTCACATGCGTGGTACCGATGTCGCGTTTCATATAAATGTAATCCGAATTGGACGTTAAATTTGAATGAATTATGTATGTGTATTAATCGAAAGCCAACATCTCCAAGTGTGCTGTATTAGTCTAAGTCCAGATCCGTCACGCGGGTAGTAAGCACCCACCCCAGAAATATTCGGTTCCCTTTTCGTTCACCTGTCCTTTTGTTTCTTTTGTAGATAGTACCGATTGACAAACTGGTGAAGGGTCGCTTTCAAGATAATTTTGAGTTCTTGCAATGGTTCAAGAAATTTTTCGATGCCAACTATGGCGGCACGGAGTATGACGCAGTGGCGCAGCGCGAGGGCCTGCCCATGGGGCATGGCGGCGCCGCGGCGCCCCGGGCGGCCGCGCCCGCCAGGAAGCCCGCGGCGCCCGTCGCCAGGGTCGCAGCCCGACCCCAAACCAGTAGTACTATTGTTTTCTTATTAGTTACTCTTTTATTTCATTCGTATGAGTTGCTTCACAGACTGTTCTGTTTTAAACATTGAAGCTATTTATAGGCGTTTATAAACAAAATAATATTATATAATTATGCTTAATAAGCATGTTTCCTAATGTTTATGTATTGGCTGGAACCATTGCGCTCTAAAAATTTTAACGTTATACTGACAGTTAATTTATATCTATATATATATGTATATATTAATATATTTCCCTCCTCTTTGTCCTATCCCACCTGTTTGTCCTATCTCCCATTGAGACTAGTATACACTTCATATTAATAGGTGCACTTGCACAAGATCCAGTTATCATAAAATGTGCACCCATAAATTCAAAACATAATTATCATTGATCAACATTATCACCTCTTTATTAATATTTTTTTTATTTGTATTATACATATCATGGTTTTTGTACATCATTTTTTAAATTCATATTTATGTAACGATATTGCCTATCATTTTTTATAATGACATTATTCCATTTGTAACACATTTACATTTAATATTTCATTCACATAAAATATACATATGTTTTAATAGCTATGATCTGTATATTCTTCTATTATTTTAGTAGGAAGTAAGTTAGTTAATTATTCAAATTCTGTTTACAGTTGCAAAGACAACTAATAACACAGTGAGGTCTCCTCCAGTGAATTTATCAAGATTAAACCAGAGTGCTAAGGGTGACGCAAAAGTTGTTGATGAGCTGAATCATCAGGTAACTATATCTGTTAGTACATAACTGTTTCCTTCCTTAATTTATCTACAGCCCATATCATTTTTCTAAGTAGTCAGCTTAGTTTTGAGCCTATTCGAGGTTTTTCATGACCTACTGCCAATCCCATCACAGTTGCAACAGAAAATGATTTGGGTTTTAAGTATCCACTCAAACTAGTTAAGCTACCTCCAAACATATACTTATATGATTATATGAGATACACTGGTAGATAATTTAATTTACTAAATATTGATTGGTAACTGAACCTGTTGTTCCTTAGCTCCAAATTGCTTTCAACTTACCTCAGCACAAGTTTTGCACCCAATAAGTAAATTAATTAAAGACATGTTCTTGATATGAGGTATAAAACGTTCAGTTTTAAACACTAACAAGGTGTAACTTAAATGATGAGCTTCACACAGTGAGAGCAGCTTCACATAGTGAGGCTTTATTAATCTGCTTGTTACTTGTCAATCGCCAAACCGATATTGGTGAAAATTTCATCAAACATGGAGGTAGTTCAAATTCTCAGAAAGAACAAAAATTGTTTCTAGAATCATGATTTCTATCTATTTCTTAATGTTTGGCAACAAAAATTCTTCTTTTTGAAAAGACCCCAATGGCGGCAATGTGGCTACATAAAAATAAAATTTATTCCTGAAGTTACTTGAAAGCTTCGAGTTACCATGAAAATAAAAAAAATTACAAATGCCACTTGAAAAATTTTAATCGACCAACTGTTAAGCATTTACTATGACACTGTTCCATGTCTATCATGGTATAATTGGCACTTTGTACTGCGCGGGTTAAATGAGAACATTCACGGGTTAAAACGTAACACAGTTGGCATTCATATTGACCTTGTGTATTGGTGTAGGTCGTTGCTAAGTTTGTCGGACACCATTGACGATATCCGAACACGCGAACTATTCATATTGAATTAAATTATACAACTTGCTGTATTCATATTTCTGTATAAATATGTGTTCCATCTTTGTTTTTCGTTATTGTTATTCCACATATTTTAATTTTGATGTGAAGTGTAATTTGACATAAAATTATTTTACTTCTTGTCATTTTCCTATATTTCATATGTGATAGAATAATTTACTGTCTTCTTTGTCGACTTTTCGCAAACGGGACTTTTGATTAAGGGGTCTTTAGTTCCATTCCCGGCGAAATATAATTTTTGGGCTTTTCTAATTTGAATTTCTCTGTAATAATACAGAGTCTGGATTTGGCTCGATAAACTGGTAAATCGTGGGAGGATACTACAATTCTTTGCCTACCTCGTCGATGTAATGCAGGCGTAATCTTATTTTCATAATTTGGCGTAATTTCATTTTCGTAATGTATTGCGTACCTGCTAGTAGTACTTGTAGAAATGTATAAAGAATGTTTTGTTATGTTTTTTCCTAAGGTAAATGAATTAAAAGCAACAGTAGACGGCCTCGAGAAGGAACGAGACTTCTACTTCGGCAAGTTACGGGACATAGAAGTGATCTGTCAAGAAATGGAAGAACAACAAAACGCTCCTATCATCCAAAAGATTTTGGATATCTTATATGCAACTGAGGTGAGTCATTTATTTTGGTGTTATTGTTAATTAAAATGTAAATATATTTTGAATTACTTGGAATACTATGAAACACGTAAGATGATAGTTTTACACTTTTACTCATATATAAATGACTATTGTTCAGGACGGATTCGCGCCCCCCGAGGAGGTGGACGGCGACAACCCGCACCCCCCGGAGGAAGACGAGTATTGAACCACGCAGCGTCTCCGCGTATCATAGTGCTCTTTGTATATTATAAACTCGAAATTATCTCGCTTTACAATCATCGACAACATCGAGTGCTTAGAATTTCACAGCCAATGAGTCGTAACAGTTTACTATGTAAGATTAATATTATTATAATTATTATTATTACGGAAACAGTGGCCCTGAAATGGCTATACTTTATGGCATAAAGTTCCTAACGTTACATGTATGTATACCTATAACACAATAATATAATGACAATTACTATGACCAGTGTTATATGGATTTGACGAAGTTTATATCTATGTAAATAACATAACAATGTTAATGATGACGTTAAGACGACATAATGTAATTGTGGCTGTGTCATGTCTAAGTGCATTCTTTTGTTTCGTTTAGGAGCAAACTATCTCGACAGAATTCCTTTCTAATTCCGCATGTTTTCCAAGTAGAATCAGATGTTTCGTAAATGTTGAATTGATATGTATTTAAATTGTGGTAGTCAGTAGGTGGGCGGCTGATTCGATGTGCAATGAGGTGCGAAAGAGAGTGCTTAATGTAATGTCTTAAAAATCATTTTCGGGCCACTGGCGCCTTATAAACGTGCATTTAATAGGTTGTTGTATATGAAAGAGATTTAATGTTACTTGTTTAATTCTGTTATAATGTGGATATTGGCTGAAATTTATAATGTTGGTCCTAAATATTAACATCGTCATGTAACCAATAAAGAGTGATTGTAAAACAGATCTGAATCTCTATTTAGTGTTTATTACGAACAATGGCAGAGGGACGCCGTCGTTTGGTAGTCGACTCGTTCCAAATTAGCGTGTAAAATGTTTATTTTTAGGACCGTATTAACACGATCACTGTTTAGGTTAACGAAAACAAGACTCAGTTTTGCGCACTAATGAAACTAACCGTAGAAAAGTATTTTATATCGTGGAGTTTTGTTCAAGCTGATGGGAGTTGATGGTTTGTTACCACAGTACGTTGCAGAATCACTAACGACTTGTTGGCGAGAGAGGACGTTATTTGCTGAATAAACTGAATAGATATGTTTAATTTATTTACTTACAGCATTCGAAAATTGCCTTAACTGCAGATAATAAAGCCTCTGAATTTCAGATTGTAAGTCTTATCAAATAAAATAACTTCATTAATTACAGATGTCGTGTTTTATTGCTTTTCTTTGTAAATCGTATTTATGTATGTATATATTTGTTAAGTGTAGATTATATATTTGTTTTGCTTTAAAAATGTAAGTTTGTAACTTTATAAGAGCCTGTCATTTAACCTTTAAACTACTGGAACATGGGTGTCCTCTCAGAATAAGAGGGCTAAAGACAGTCTGTCACATGGGCCAGTTGTGGGTTGGCAGACTTCAGACGCCTTAGAATTTTTTTTATAAACGAAGATGTGACCGCTTCTTCACGATGTACTCCTTTCAAAAGTTTGTAATAAGGTGCGCGTCATGTATTGGTCCGAAAACTCGAGTAACAGGCTGAATTCTAAATCACTACTCATAAATAAAGCGTCTGAAAAACTAACATTGCATTACGAAAGTCTCATCCATGACATGTCTGTTTTACAATCAAACAAAATTTAAAAAATCATGTTTATTGAAGAATGTCCATTTATAAAAATACACAATATTTTGGAAGTTCCTAATGATCAATAAGATATAATATATAACACACACTATGTACATTGAACACTTTGTTATGTTATTTACGTTTATCAACACTTAATAAAAAACAATCTTATACTAATAATAAGTAATGAAGGTAATGATGACTTTATTATTGTAATATAATTTGGAACCCTTGGCTTCACTTGACAGAGGAACTATATGTATAAGTTATACTATATTTATTCTTACTTTAAAACCAACTTTATAAACCTGTCCAATCCAAAATGACAACACCTGAATAGCATCTAATAATTTTGTACATTGTCTCAATAATTCTACCATAAGTGGAGGAAGCCATCTCATAGCCATCATACATAGACAAACACTCTTTAAAAAAACACCTTCACAAAAACCTTTTTGTTAGTGTAGTAACTAAATAGGCTTACAGAGAACTTTTTTCATTTATTCACTTCATGGTTACCAAAGCTATTCTAAGCTAACTTCTAATTTACAACAGTACCTACAGTACATACATGTGTGTGTGCATATATATACACTTATATATACATAACCACATTCATGTATATGGTAGAATCACTACTATGGTATGGTAGGACACTTGGTTAAATTACATGCAAATGCTTAATCTGTGTAAGTTTACCAACTAAATAAAGTTTCATAATATATTACTTACTAATAATAAAACTTGACAAACAAAAACAAACGTAATTGTGTACACAAGAATGCACATCATGATTTATCAAAATTATTTTAATAATAACTATTAATATTAGTCAACGACATAATATTTACATTATATACATAGCTAACTTCTGTTCATTGTTTAGTTCATATGGATCAAAGCTGATACATATTTAAAATGCATATAGACCAGTTTTTAAATTCTCATAATTTTTTTAAAATATAAAGTTATTAATTATTACAATAAAAGGTAATCTATGGGCTGGTCAGTGTTTCAATTCATCCCCAAATTACGAATTAAGGGTTTCATTGACGAAAAAAATTAAGAATTTGATATGATCTATCAACATTCTCTCTAATGGTTGTGTTAGTATGAACACTGTGAACCATGCATACTATTATTTAGCAAGCAGAACTCTTACAGACACCTTTGTTAAGGTTTGGTGTATTATTATAGGTCAAGTTAGGAAAAATCTAGACTCACAGTGACAAAAGTTGTAGACAAAAGCCAGTAATAATTATTGCATGTTATAAACGAGATTTGTATAACTCATTTATCTTTCTTTGACGGAACCTTAGGCTTCTGCTGCTTATATTGCTAATGTTTACACTAGAATGATCAAACATACTGCAATCAAAGGACTGTTTTTCTCTAGAAGATCGAGTGGACCGTGTGTTGATGCTGTTCAATGAAGTATTTTGAGTAGCCAATCGTTTATTGGTTTTTCTTTTTGCATTACATCTTATAGTATTATTTGATTTTGTGCTAGGTTGAGGTGATTTAGTAAAGCTGTTCTCTTTTGATTTTCTTTTAGGTTGTATTCTCACATTTGTAATCTGTTTTTGAATTTTGGCATCTTTATGTTGACTAGATTTAGCTGTTTTGTTTGGAGTATTCTTTATAGGCTGTTTGGATTTATTTGTGGTAGTCACTTTTACTGGAATTTCCTTGTTTTCGTTACTAGTCTTCTCTTTTGAGCTGTCTCTTAATCTTGCATTTCTATTTGACCTTTTAGATGTGTCAGTATTTTTGTCATTAATTAAGCCATTAACAGCCTTTTTTACTTTAGATTTTCTTGCCGAATCTTGCTGTTTTGTTACTGGAACATTTTCTTTTCCGTTATTATGCTTCTTATCTGTACATATTTTTTTATTAGAAGGTTTATTTGCTGTTATGCCTACTTTACTAATACCTACTTTATCTTGTACTACTGAACTGGACTCTACATTTTCTGCAACACTTTTATCCTCTGTAACATGATTTTTTTGAGATTTCACACTTATATTTAATTGTGGATCTCTATAACAATTTCTTACAGTCAATATGGTACCTTTTGAAACAGGCGCTACTTTAATGCTGTTTTTTTGTTTATCTTCAGGTTTGGTTTTCTCCTTATGTACAGATTCTGTAATTAAAAGATTTTTTGTTTATAAATGTAGCCTAGTCAAAATAAAATATAATAAAAAACTAGCTGACCCGGCGAACTTATCCTAACAATCTGTTTCTTTACCCTAGCATTTTAAATCTCTGATATCTGTTAAAATTTCCTTTTTAATTATATTCTGTAAAGGGCTGTTTTAATCTACATTACATACACAACGTAACTGAAGTATTTTATTGCATGGAAAATAATACCGTATTGTTTAAAAAAGTTTCGTAAATAACCCGTTCTTTTTTTGTAACATGTGAAAGATAAAAATGATTACTGTGGGTTATTTATAGGAGATAGACATATTCAATCAAGGATGTTTTACGTTTTTTACGGTACTAAGCGTTGGAACTTCATTACTGGAATGCTAGATAACGTTGAAGTAGCTAGATTTTGACATTTTTTTGACAAACAATTTTTTTATCTTACCTACATAAAAAATATTTTTTTTTTAATAAAAAGCATCCTATGTTTTTGTTTTGTTGTTTATGATCTGTTGAGTAGTTTACGCGCGAAACCGTAGCAAACAAACTTACATTCGCATTTATAATATTAGTAGGAAGTAGGATATCCACACGGCTATATAATTACCTCCAAATTTTTGTGTATTTTTCTTCCATGAATGTGTGCCATTGCCTAACTCCATATCACTTTCAAAATCAGTGTCCCAAAATGATTTTACACAGTCAGTAACATTTTTCTTGCTTATTTCTACAAAAATAACACAGTGACATAAATTTTTATTCAACAATATTTAATTCAATAAATAATGTGTTCAATATATCTATTGCACAAGTGAACATACAGAAAGATTATTTTGCTGCAGTGCAGAGAGCAGTGCCTACATAGTAGTGATATAACTATATTGAATATATTTACCTTTACATGGGGAATTTGGTAATTTAAAATTATCGTTTTTTAAACCTTCATATAACGTTTTGGAATTTAATTTCTCTACAACAACTTTGCACTGTGCACCACCATTTCCATTTTTTGAAATTTTCTTAGGCATAGTTTTAGTGTTTGTTAAATTTCTATTGTATGTCACATTAAATATTTCTTCATCTGTATAGGTGTCACTCATGTCTTGATTGTTACAATTGGATATGGCTCTTGTTACATCCCATTTTTCACTGTTATCAACATTAATAGACCTATTAGATAGCTCAGTTTTATTTTTAGGATTTGTTACATTGATTTGATTTGCAGGCACTATTTTGTGGATTAAATCCAGTATATTGTTATCTTCTGTGGGAACTTCTCGGCTTAAACAAGACTGTGACGCAACAAGCTTTCTAGGCTTATTTTTCTCTCTCATGGATGCAGTATAAACATTTTGAGGACTGTCTGCTGGTATACTGTCACAGCTGAGATTCTTATTTTCAGCGACATCAAGCTTTTGTGTAAATAGCTTGCGTTTAATAAAACTAGGTCTCATGGATACATCATCAGTGGATTGAGGTGGGTCTGGTTGTTTAACATTTACTGTTTCATCATTATTTTCTTGTTCATTAGAGTTACTTTTATTAACTTGTATTAAGTCACAATCATCTTCTTCAGTGATTATGGGGACTTTTGATCTGGCAAGTAACTTTTCAGGACTGAGAACAACCTTTGTGTGCATTTTCTTTATTGGCATTTTTGGCTTTGCAAAAATGAAATCACCCGATTCACTATTTGTCCCTGTTTCTAATGCTGAATCCATGTTTTTAGTATTCCGAAGCATTTTTGGAGAGCCTAATTTGCTTCTTTTATTATTGGAGTGATGAACATCATCAATTTCAAGGGTTCTTTTTTTCTGAACATTTAATTCCTGTTGACGATTTTTAGAAAATTGTCTAAAAATTTCTTCTGAGTCACTGTCACTCAGTGATCGCGTTTTTTCAGTAGCTTTCATCCTTCCCATTTCATTAATTATTTCATCCTTCCCACTCATTTGACTCTGCCCAATTGTTCTGTTAAATCTCTGTGATGGCAAAAGAAAACCTTTCTTAAATCTTTCTTTCTGGGTCATTATAGATGTATTGTGTGCTTTAATTGAAGATTGACTTTGATCATGTTTTGATGATGCATGAGCATTTTGTTTCTCTTCTCTAGTACCATAATTGGATGTACTAGTATTTATTGAAAACATATTTCTTACACTATTTTGTTTTATACTTTCAGAACAATCTTTAAGCATTTGGTTTTCACTCATATTTCTACTTAAATGGGCTAAATTTCTCATATGACTTACTCTATAAATATTTTTAATGCTATTTGTAGTTTTAATTGACCTGCAATCATCACTGCTTATTGATGAGTCACTACCTTGTTCTCCAGAATCTTCTCCAGAGTTTCGATGGTTTCTTTTCATTAGCAATCTGTGGTTACGTCTTTTTTCAATTCTTTTTCTGTGTCTTGTCTTCATCAGCATGTTAAATGCTTCTTTAATAGCCTTTAAGTCATGATTATCAAATCTAACATTCTTGAAAGCAAATACTATATCAGCAGCACTAACACTTGCTGTAGAATCTACAAAATGAAAATTATTTATTATTTGGTGATAGGTATGAAAGAAAAAAAAAACACTAGGTTAAGGCATATATGAGGGGCGGCTGAAAAGTTTTGAGCCTAAGATATTAAAAATACTGGTAAAAATGTATAAAAAAATTATATTTCAATATAATTTCTCCCTATTACAATACACTTCTTACATCTACTATAAAGGGCTTTTATCCCGGTCAAGAAATATTCGCCATTTTCACCTGGAAATGTTCGTTTACGGCCGCCTTCATTTCATTATCATGGGAAAATCTCCATCCTCGGAGGTCTTTTTTCAAATTCGAAAAGAGGAAATAATCACTAGGAGCCAGGTCTGGACTAGGTAGGGTCGGTGGTTGATTTCTTTGAATCCTGTCTTAGCGAGGGCACGCATTGCAACTCACGCAGTGTGGACACACGTTGTCTTGCAAAAACAGGATTCCTTTTGCTAGTTTGCCTCTCCTTTTCTCAACAACCACTCGACGCACTTTTGTCAACAATGCCACGTAATATTCTCCGTTCATTGTAGTATATTTAGGAAGGTAGTCGAAAACGTAAAAAACGTAACTTCACGCCTGTAATCCCCGAAGAGGTAGGCAGAGGAATGCAGAACACTCCCACGTTTCACCAGT
>DWDT01005999.1:0-10008 GCA_018245595.1 Microceris scylla
AGTGGTAAGGGTTGTCCACCCCTAACATATTTTTTTTTTATTTTTGGTCAATTTTTTTATTTTTATTTTTCTATAAATACATACAACCCAAAATTTTTACACTTCTATTAGCAACCCCTATTTATTAATAACCAAATTAGTAGATTAATAGATTTAGTACTTCGTATAATAATATAATAAATTTAGTACTTTGGTTGTACTTAATCTATACATAGTATAAAATGAAGTCGCTGCGGCTATCTGTACGAATTTTAATGTAGTTTTCGTCAACGGATAGAGTGGTTTAAGAGGAAGGTTTATATGTGATGTCGTAAAAACGCATTTTTGTGCGCTTATATTGCAAACACTGTCCTAACCATACGAGATAGATCAAAATAATGTAGTACGGAATTGTATATTTTAAAAATGTCTACAAAAACGTCCTTGATCTATCTCCTATAAATAACGTACATGCTCCAAGAAAATTAAATAAAACATTAAAATGGCTGTAGTTCGAGGGGAGTTGGGTTTAGACCCAGTATATAGAAGAATTTTATTCTTATAATAACTCATACGTAATGTAAAAATCGATAAACGCACAATTTACTCCGTTCATTCGAAATAACTAATCTTGATACTCTCGTTGAACGACTCGCTATGCGTCAAATGAACTAAAAATGTACTTTTCTTTTAGTTTTCTTAATAAAATCTATCCTAAATTGGGTAAAGTCTTCCCTACAAATGTCCTGGATCGGCCACTGCTCATCATTATTGTACAACATTAATTGCCAAACAATTGTGAGATTTAACATTTTAGTTGTTTGTTAGGGCCATTAACCTATTGCACTGACATTTAATGTTTAACAGCCTTCGTTAAGTTTGAAATGCAAATGTTCATTTAATTTAATATGACGTATTTGACAGAATACTTCATAGGTTTTACAAGAGTTTGACGTTGCTTAAAGTACGGGTCTAATAATAATTAAGTCCATAGAACGGAATAGTCTATTTTTATAGTCATTATTGCGTATACCAGGGGAGGCGAAAAGTGGTATTATTATTGAAATATAGCCACGGCAGGCCTAGTGGTAAAAATCTCCATTTCCACGGACTTGACTCTGTTTTTCAAATTCAAAAGTCTCAATATCGACCTGTAATACTTCTTCTACAAGTCGACAAATAGGGACAAAATAACTGTTACTCTAAAAAAGTGAATATGTAAGCGTAATACAATGTGTGTGCTGTAAAATTACTAAAATGTAATGCAAAGTAAAGTGGCGATGATAATTTGTCGCTGTGTATCATGCTGGTGCAGAACACGGGCAGGTTTATTGAGAAATCGTAGGAGCCGCATAAACTCGACTCGTTGAGGCTCGGTGGGGAGCATCATAATATATGTATGTGTATATGTATGTATATACTTATGTATGGTTTCATCGTTGGTATGTGTCGCATAATTCGCGCGGTTCGATTTAATCTAGAAAACTAATTATTGCCAATTAATTATTGCCAAAACGAGAACGGGGCGCGATGACGGTCATAGGGGTGATCTATGTCCAACAGTAGAGTAGGATAGGCCGATGATGATAATGAAAACGGTAATAAGATAACTTGCTGGACGATATACCAGATTGTAACTGGTCCCCGATTAGCTAAAGGGTTCACAATGCTTAACAACATTTTCCAACATTGCCAAGTTGTATCATAACACTTAGGGACGGGCCCTGTAGAATTATGTTTTTTCATTGTGACTTCCTAGGACTACATGGATCCTTATGGATCTACGTTTTTGTATAAATTTTTAGTACGTTGCATTTAGGGTCTTCTTTTATGCACACTGTTATATTTTTGATAATATTTTTGTAGTACTATAAATAAGTCAGTTGGAAAAACGTAAATTTACGGGGTCCGTTCGTTAAGTGATAAAATTCGACGACTTAAAGTATGATTTATTGTAAAATTTTTGTTGTCTCGGCTTGTACAGTCAGGTGAGTCGTGCACTCAGTACGCGAACGGAATGAATCAATCTCAATAATTGATAATCACCATGTTAACTTACACTCTGTTACGCCCCGATCTCAATAACTGACACAAAAATATCACGCTGATTTAAAATTACAACAGCGTCTGGTGTCGTTCTGTTTAAAGGGTAATCAAGTTATTAATGATCCAGCCAGAGGGAATTGCTTAAGTGTACGCTTTCTTACCAACATTGTTGACAGTGACAGCTTATCAATTTGACATTACTCAAAGAGAATCATTGTTTTTTTTAAATTCCAACAGTCGAACATTCGCAAGCATTTTTAAATAGAGAGACATTTAGCTAAATTGAAATGTAACGCAAAGTTTGTTAATGCTATGAATAAACCAATTATAGTTTTGTTCGCTGCACACGATTAGTTTCTAAACATCAACATCAACTAACACTAAATCATCATCAATAAATGAAGTTTCGACAATTTTGTATTAAAAACTAAAAAAAATAACATCACGCCTGTAATCAGGTTGGCAGAGGAGTGTAGTACACTTCTTTGTTTCACCAGTTCTCCCATGGAATAGGCGATGAACCTATTGCCATAGACGGGGCACAGATCAGAAGTCCGAGCCACTACTGGCGTATCTAAGCTATAAAAATCTAATGATATCCAACCCGGGATTCGAACTCAGGACATCTCAATCAACAGTCACGCTTGAAACCACCAACCAACGAGGCAGTGAAATTAAAAATTAAAATATACCCTATATATACGTATAAACGTAAATGAGGAAATTACGTTAAAGGATTATATTAATAAATAAAGCATAACACAGCCCGAACGATACTTCCATCCGAAAAAAGTTCTGAGTTACACTCAAGTCGCGTCTAAAGAAATTTTAATCAAAAGAGCAGAAAATATTTTTTATTGAGAGCACGTACCGTATGGCTTTTCACATTATTGCTTGTTGCATTAAAGTTATTAAAAAAATGGTTTTTGAAAAATTTACTGGCCCCTTGTTTAATAATTATTACTGACCCTGACTGCTTAGCCGGAGGTTATGGGTACGATTCTCACTCGGTGCAAATATTTGTATGATGAGCAGGAGTGACTGTACTTGATCTGTGTGCAAAATTATGTGCATTTAGTTGTATATATATGTAGGGTAAAAGCCGGATAGTTGCGCCGGGTGTTCACTATGTTTGGATTGTCGATCGTATTAGCGCTTGATCATAATCGGAAGTTCCTCCCACATAGGTGATAGAACCGCAAAAGTCGTTGGAGTAGACGCACGTATTTTGTCCATGCGAGCAAAAATCTTCCGCGGCGAAACTTTGCCGAACGTTGAACTTATATTGATAAGCAATCTCTATTTAATATTTTTATTGTTGATTGAGATTACAGTATGATTTTTGTTTCTTTGCATGCATTATGCTTTATGTTACACTGACCATTAAGTTTTATGTTAAATAGTTTTTATTTATCTCGCAAATAGAAAAGACAAGTATCCGTATCAAAAATGATAGTTTCCCTATTGACTTTTGCGGACAGTTGCTCTAGTGGCAAATATCAGCAACTATAAATCATTTAACCAGCGCAGACAGATATTTTTCTATTGGTATTTTTTCCATCTTTTTGGAAGTGATAACTTCTTATATTAATTTCGAATACTTCTTATATAAAATTTGAGTATCATATGAAGGTATCACTTTAATCGAGTGTATCATGACATTTAACTCTTTTTTTTACTATAATTTATCTTTAATAAAACGAATACTTAACAGAAAAATACCTCGTAAGTATAAGCGAAAGTCAGACGGGTCACATCAGTTGGACGGGAGATAGTTTAGCACTTGCGTTTAAAGAATTTGATAAAAACCAAAAAGCAATCAACGAAATGTCCTGAATTTATGGTATATCCTCTCGAATCTTAAAAAGGCGGTACGAACAGAAAAACCATAATTTTGTCTTAATCTTATAATTTAAAACCCTAAAACATAATAATATTTTTAAATTTAATAAATACATAAATTATTAAATGTTAATGTCAAAGCTGACTGCCATATTGTTCTATGTTTAAAATAAATAATAATATTTTGTTAATAATGTTGATTTTTAATTTGGAGTCTATTATTCTTGTAATTTTATAAATTGTAATTAGACTTGAATGCTATTCAAGTTTAATTACATTACAATTACAATAATTAATAATAAAGTCGGATTACTTCAGTTACTATAAGTTTGTTTTTATCTGAAAAAGACAGAAATGCCTTTATCCTCACATAAGGCAAGTATCCCCCCAAGTATTTTTAACGTTAGGCTATTCGTAGTATCCGCTATAGTAGGCAAGTATCCGTTTTTCTAGAGGTCATATAAAACAGGATTTACTCAAAATCAATATTATTTATATTTGCAACTATCTGGCTTTTACCCTATGTTTGTTCATTAGAAGTCTGTTTACTCTAATAAAGACTGTATAGTGTAGGTTCAAAAGTCGGTTTGTAGGTTACCTCTGGATGTTTATTATTATTATAAATATGTATATCAGACATTATATCGTAAATTTCTATAGGCCCTGTTAATTTTGCGTAGTAGTTTTCTTATCTAATAAAATTAATCGGTTCAAATTTAAAATGTCCCTATACAAAGCATATTAAAATTTTTAATTTGGAACGACCACAGGATAAAAAGATTATGTGCTATTTTTTGTTGTGAGATAAGACTTTCATACCAATATGCACGCCTCTGAAGTCCATGACATGGTTAACTCGCTTGTATTTTGAGTCATTTTACATATTTGTGTAGATTTTCCTTGAATGTGACGCCGTGCTATATTGAGAAGATGACGTAGGCGCGTGCATATAGCAAAAATGAATGTGTTAAAATTTTTATCTACATATTAGTATACAAGGTTCTGTTAAGTATAATTGTGAGATTATTTCTAATACAAAATCCTGTCGATGTGAAGTAATTTATTATCTTTTAAGCTGCAGCACTGAATGCCAAATATCTCTCTACCTTTCCACATCTAACGTGCTAATTTTACATTCATTTCGCTGTTAATACACTCGCCCCGGTTTATTTATTTTTCTTTAGTTAACAATTTTTTTGTTGTGTGACATTTACAGCAATTGTTAAACATCCGCTCGGTTTTTCCTCACCTTGTAAAATAATTAGTATGAATATTTTATACAGGTTTAAGTAAGGATATTCGGTACTTTATTCTTGTAAACTTTGTAAATTGTGGACAACCAAACTTACCAGAAAAAAAATATTTCATCTTTTTAACTGCTATCTAGTCTTAAGTTTATTCTAAATTAATAGCACATTCAATAACCTATTAAGATAAGCGATAGTCCAACATTCAGCCTCCTACTCCAGGGGTCTTACTTTCAAAAACTGGCGCGTACCTTTTTGCAAAACATGTGCGTTTTAAGATTAATTGACACTTGTAACAGTACAAAAAAATGTTGTGAGTACATATGCACACCTTAGAACTATCAATAAACTAAAGTGTGTGAAGATTTCACATGTTCACAATTCAGAAATAAAAGGGTCGAAAAACATGACGAGACTTATACCATTCGTTATCATAAAGTAAATTGAGAATTTGCCGTTTACAGTTGCGAGGGTTGCAAAGGGTTCTTCAAGCGCACGGTGCGGAAGGACCTGACATACGCGTGCCGTGAGGACCGCAACTGCATCATTGACAAGCGGCAAAGGAATAGGTGCCAGTTCTGCCGATACCAGAAGTGTCTCGCATGCGGGATGAAGCGGGAGGCGGTGCAGGAGGAGAGGCAGCGCGCGGCGCGGGGGGCTGAAGACGCGCATCCTAGTAGTTCAGTGCAGGTGAGGTGTTCCACCATTACCGCTTACTGAAGTTGTACCTTTTTAGGTGGGTTCCTGGCAACAATTCTGTATTTTTTTAGCGTGGGGCGAAATTGCAGGCGCTGATGTAACACATATTTTGTTATTTCTATCTCTTTCTAGGTCTCCAATACTTAAAGATCTTCTGAAATCTGAAATGAAGTTGCGATTCTCCATGAATCAGGAAGTTCATGTCAAATTTGTTATAAAACCTAAAATATTCCTGTTACGTTAATTATGTCGTTTATAACAGTCCTATTCAAAACAATGTGCTTAGGTCATGAGATTAAATTTGTGGTTATTAATGTGTTAGGTATTGGGTAAAACTACTTCAGGTGCTAGTCTCTCAGCAGTTTACACGGTAGAACACGACGGTATGAACAACGGTACGAACATTAATATTGTCAAAATATAAACAAATTTCATTATTAAATATTATATATATATATTTGTGACGTAATTGTGTGACGTATTCTCCGTCATATTATATGACATATTATATTTATTAAATATTGTAGCAAGCAATATTTCCTTCTCCTCGTCTTTTATCCTGCAAGTAATGTCTCCTCACGAAGGCAGTTATTATAATGGGAAGTATTTTTAGTTTCCAGTGAATCTATATTAAGAATAGAGCGATTAATGTAACATAATCACCATAGGTCTGTAAGGGTGCCTACCTTGTACAATACCTGGCGTGATACTAATAATAAATCTACGCCTGTTCTTAAAGGTTTTCGCGTCAAAGTTAACGTCAAGGCGTATAATGAATTCTTAGAAAGCTCACAGGCTGCTGGGCCTAATGTTAAAAATGAGCTCTTTAGTAACTAAAATAAATAAATAAATATGGCATAGCAATTACCAGGGCGATAAAATACTAGTTTTTAATAGTTGGTAGATTTTTAACTGATTAAATAATTATCAGACGTTTATTTACGTCTTTTTTAGTTGTTCGCTTACAGTACCCTTTACACGAGGCGTTTGAAAGCGCGACTTTTAAAAACTAAGACGACCGATTACATATATATGTAAACGAGCGTTTATTAACAACCGCCCGTTTGGATACCATATATATCTTTATACATAGGACTTCTAAGTTATTAAGTCATTATAAAACCGCGCGATCAAACCGCCCAATGTGTGCCAACTGGCCGCAGGTACATAAACACTGTAGGTACGTGGAAAGCACCATTACAATGACGTGTGTACAAATTTATTTAAAGTATTCCACCGGCGTGGCGACCCTGAACCACTTGAACTTGAAATGTAACGAGCACACCTACAAGAAAGTACCTGGTCGTTAATGATTGTTATAACGTCACGCCAGGCCTCTTGCAAGGTAAACAGAGTGCGATGAAAGTCAAATACGTCTATTCTTGAAGACTCGAAGTACTTTTTCTACCATCATCACTCTTTTCTGGCACGCCTGTTTCGAAGATTTCTGTCTCCTCCCTCAGGCTACCTGACCTGTTTGATAGAGATAGATAAGCCTTGGTAAACCTCAGTTGCTTGTAAATATAAATTTAAAAAAATACCATTGTCACGCCCTAACACACGATATTATACCCTGTACCTAATACTAATACATGGGCACTCTATCTAGATCGAAGGCCCTCAAACTTATTCCGTCTACTACGCACTTTAAGAATCAATTAGTTTCTAGCGCCCTCAAAAACACTTATATTTTAAATATACCAAGTGGACCATATGAGTCTTAGCTTTATCCTTCCAGAAGGAGGATAAAGGGTCTAGAGTTTAAACGTTACCGTCCACTGTAAGAAACACGGATTTAAAATGAGTAAAATCTACTCCATAAGTAAGCTTGTAGTTTGCACTAATTTTAAGCAATCTCTTCATTACACATTAGGTACCGTATCACTTGGAAAACTATAACCTTGCAATAGGGCGTCGATAATCTTAAAAGTCTGCTTTTCGATGTCAACGTATTTTCACCATGCGACATTGGATTGTTACACCTAATTTTATGCCTGAACTGAGAGCCAATGACGAACATGAAATAAAATGTTAAAATGACAAAAATCGCACACTTTACTAGTTTATGTTTGATGCGTTATTAGTTTAGTGACTTGTTAGATGATACATGTTTAGTTTTGTGACTTGTTATATGATGCATTATTAGTTCCATCATACGTGACACGTATTTAGATAAATGACAAATGATATGTCATTAGTAAAATGGTATGCGATACGTTATTATAGTCTAGTAATGTAATGATACAATTTTAGATTAATAATACATGTCACATTATTTGTTTACTATTTTTTTAAGTATGCATCTGAATTTTAGATATGTGGATACCTACCAATTGGTCAGTTATTATTCTGTAAAACAGTGGTGTAACAGTTGTGCGAGATAAAAATAGTAAATGAACTTTCAAGTCAACTTGTCTCACATATAAACTTGACCGGGACGAGACAGAGGCCTCACCCAATGAGCGCCATGGCACCCTGTAAGGATACAGGTAATATTTGGCACTCAGCGCTATCTGCTTGTCCCGTAAAGGTGTAATAATATGTATAATAATACTTAATCTCTCTTAAAATATTTTTAAATGTTTTGTTTATCATATGATAGGCCGGCGTTTTGACGCGCACCTCATGGTAAGCACAGATGCGTCGTAAGATGGGGCACGCATCCCTTGGAAGAAGAGCCTATTCACCGTTAAACATATATCTGAAGACTAGTTGTGCCCGCGACTTCGTCCGTGTGGAATTTTTTATTTAGAAATCAATTAAGAAAACATAAAAGTGTTTTTAATACAAAGAAACTTATAACTTATTCATTTGGATAAGGATTAATATCGTGTTTAATTATTAAAACACCTTTGCAAATAATGTATTATTTAATAACTATTTTGTTAACCATAAAAATGGTTATAGTAGGTTAACGTTAAAAGCTATAGACATATGCTGTCGCGGACTTTTTTTTAGAACTTTTAGAGGGGAACAATTTTGTAATACATGATTTTTGAGTAATTTTCACCGTTTGCTTAGCGCACGCAAGGAAAGCTCTAAATTTTGCTGTTGCCGCAATATTTTATATTGCTGCTCCTCTCCTATATATCTTAGCGTGATTTTATATAGCCTATAGCCTTCCTCGATAAATGAGCTATCTAACACTGAAAGAATTTTTCAAATTGGACTGATATTTCCTGAGATTAGCGCGTTAAAACAATCAAAGAAACAAACTCTTCAGCTTTATATTATTAGTATAGACTAGCTGAGCCGGCGAACTTCGTACCGCCTAACAATCTGTTTCTTTGCCCTCGCATTTTAAATCTCTGCTATCTGTCAAAATTTCCATTTTAATGACATACGGAACCGAGACGTGCACACTCATGATAAGACTGGTCCACCAATTTAAGGTTGTCAACGTCGACCTATGCTCGGCGTTTCTCTGAACGATCGAGATCAAAATGAGACGATCCAACAGAGAACCAAAGTTATCGCATAGCCCGAAGTATTAGCAGGCTGAAGTGGTAGTGGCCTGGTCTCGTCTTTCGCATAACCGGTAACCGTTGGAGTAGACGTGATCTGGAATGAGGACCGCATCTTGGGATACGTAGCGTAGGACGCCCTCGTGCCAGGAGGAGTAACGATAGATGCAAAGTGGCTGGCAGCGGTTGGATGCGAAGAGCTGAAGTTCGAGCTCAGTGGCGTGCTTTTAGAGAGGCCTATGTCCAGCAGTGGACGGGAGTAGGTTCACGATGATGATGTTGATATGTTATAAATACGAGTATATTAATGAATATAACTGATTTATTTCCATTGCAGACTTGTATAATCTAGTGGTTATCGACATTGGACACTTTACGAACAAGAATAACGGTATTTCCAAACTACGTGTGGGGCCAGGTTTATTTTATTGTAAGTAAATGTTTATTGTTTCGTGGTTTTTTGTAATTTAAATAACATTACGTTAACATTAACGCTTAGGGATAAGGGTTCTCAGTCCTGGCGTACATCTCTGAGTCATATAATTATGGACGTTTTTGAAGTTGTCACTTGATATAACAGCCAATAAGATTTTTATTTATTTTATTTTAAACATTAATGTGCCATCAATAAATTTCCTTTGCATTATATAAGTAACTTCTAGATAACGTGTAAAAGTGTCTGTAACAAAACAATGTTGATCGCTCCTATAATTGGCATACACACCTGCCAC